>JASDQU011505031.1:1030-22317 GCA_032191745.1 Picea mariana | reverse complement strand
TGGTTTGAGGGAAACGCACTTTTCGCCCCACAATTCACTATGAGCCTTCATGCGTCCTTTCCCTAAAACCATGTTTTTGATTGCAGCCTGCTCAAGAAAAATTAAGACCTATGCATGTTCTGGCCCCGTAATGCGATAGGACTATCGATATCATGATCTTGACGGTGCTCCTTCAATCAACGGCTCCAATATATATTCCTTTTCTTTTTCTTTTCTCTATCCACGTGCGATCCTTAGTCTTAATTATCAAGTGACATGTGGCCCTCCAAACCAATGGACGAGGTCGATTTCGCCTTTTGGGCTTCGAGTGTTTCTGTTCTCAGACTCTGTTTACTCCTGGAGCATTTAATCCAGAGTCCACGATCCAACGATGCGTGTCCCTTTTGGATTGACGGTCACAATCCCTTCGGCTAGTCAAGGTTCACAAATATCAACTTTCCAACCTTTCAACCTTCCTTTTATTTTCCTTAGAGCTGATAAATCACTGATGTGTGTCCCTTTCGGATCAACAATCAAGATCCTTTCGGGTATTTGGGTTCAGAATACTCAAGTCTCAACTAGAAATCCTTTAGTGAGATTTCTATGAAATCTCAGATCTGCTGACATGTACTCCCCTTGACGATCATCGGTCAAGATTTCTCTTCGACGATTTTCACGTTCTCCCCATCCACAAGACTTTCAAAGTTGTGGATCTTACGCCACCTGTCCTTCTTGACGATGGACAACCCCAAACCACTTCGAGATTTTAGAACTTTGGGCAAGTGCTGGTGGTAAATATCCTGAAGTAAAACTCTCAGAGCGACATCACTTGATGATGTGTCATGACCCTAGTGGTTGCCACATGTCACTCGATTTGTGATTTGCACGTACCTAAAATGTCAAATAAAATTGACACTTTTCATTGTTTCATTGCACCACATGTCCTTGTTGATGTAGTCTTGCTGACATGGATCCTCATTCACTTAGGACTTCGGCCTTCGAGACTTTGGGTATTTCAAATTTTCAAGTCGCCAATTCTTCCAAAGTGAGAATCCCCGAACAATAACCTTTTCGCAAATTTTAGACCCGAAATAAACGTTGTTCATCAATCATGTTCTCAAATGGATTGCTCGATCTTTCTGCGATGTTTTGTTTCTAGATTATCATGTCCTTCCACTTCAAATTGATCTGACAACTGTTGTATACTTTGTCTCTCCGGCTCCTCGGGCTTCAGGTTTTTCAAGTCTCAAACTGAAAAATCCTCGAAGTGTTTTGCTCCAGAGTTGAGGATTGTGTGACATCTGTCAGTCTTGATGATGGATGGTCCCTGCTTACGTTAGGACTTCAGGACTTTTAGAAGTCCACTCTCCTATGCTCATCAAAGGCTTAACCTTCGTTCATTTATCTCTGGATCCAACGACTATTGATCCTTCACGCTCAGATCAAACGACTGAGATCTATTCTCCTCTTCTACGTGCTCCTCCTATCTGGACACTGATTCGATGGCCACTGTCGCTCCTCCTCCTGTCTGGACACTGATCCGATGGCCACTGTCACTCCTCCTCCTAATATTATGATTTCTTTCAACTTAGAAGTTTTTCTTAGTATTCAAAGGTTTCAGCCTCCGAACCTTCTCCTATGGGTCTCGTCTTCATTGTTCTTGTTTTCCATCGTTGTTGTTGTTCTTCTTTTCTTTCCTATTTTCCATCCATGTTCTTGCCATCAATGACAAGCACACTCTTCCTGTAAACATGCCAACACACTTTAAAGACTCCTTAAAATAGTACGCATTGTGATGATAACACTTAGAAAATAATTTATGCCAACAAAATGAAAATGCACATAATCTCATAAACACAACAAAACTCATAAATACATCAACACATAGATAACTAAGTATATAATGAACTTCAATGTTGTGTGTGGTTACAGACTACAATACTGTGTTGAGCTTTGGCTCCTACAACTTTTGCAAATTTACAAAACACAAAGCTTGTGCTCTCAGACTCCTCGACTCATTATTGTTTTTATTGCTTTCTATCGACTGTATTCTCTCTGTATGTGTTCTTTATGTCAACTACCTATAGAATCAGACTTATAAAGATTAATATTGAGACTTCCTATAGAATTTAAACAAACTCGAACAATTAAGATGACAATAAATTTCGACTGACTCTCATATACATAATAGATCTCAAGAAAGATAAAGATTGGCTCATTATATACATTTCTGCTAACATTCTTGCTTGACGTGTCTGACATACTTATGTCTCTATTTTCTATGATAGATAGAGTCGGCCTAAGAATGAATCTCATGACTTGTAATTAATATCTCCAACATTCCTCAGCCATGGTTTCAAAGAGAAAAGAGAAGTGAGTTTCCAATGTTAATTTTCTCCTTAATATTGACTTTTATTTATTTAATTTCAATTTCTTTTAAGTTATGGATTCAAGGGAATTTTAATTTATTTTAACTTATGGATGAGAAGGTAAATTTTAAGTTAATAAAAGTTAATTTTGATTGATAAGATTTGGATATTCAATTTCTCAAGTAAATTATAATCTCAATTCATATTATTTTTTATTATAAGATCATAATTATGTAACATTCTTGGATTTTTTGAATCAATTTTACAACCCTACACTTCAAACCCTTATAGATCACTAAAATAACAAGATTATTAAAAAATACCTTTTTTTCTATAATCAAAACTATAATTTTTACATTGTTTCTCATTTTTAAGAATTACTAATCCTTCTTTCCACATTATAGTTTCAATTGATCTTGTGATAAATCTTTTACTTTATTGATATTTACAATAGAGTTAGAACAATTTTTTTTGATAATTCTAAGTTCCTTATCAATATTCGAGGAGCTCCTTGACGAAAGAGAAATATTATATGTGTAAAGAAGAAGAATGATGACACTTCCAACTAAAGTAATAGTGCCAACTCAACCTACTTTGAAATACATTTAACTTGTTAAAATAAATACCAAAAATGGTAGGGCACAAAGGGATCCTTAATTTATCTCTATGTTGCAATTAATGTATTCTCATCAAAATTAGTTAGGTATTGATATACATGCAAGTAAATATGCCAAAAGAAGTTGTAGTGCACAATAACTTAATTTTGGAAATAGTACTCATTGTCATATCATTGTATCACTTCACTTCCTTGTTTCTACCTTCCACCTGGATATCTTATGGTGTGGTGTGTGTTATGGGGATTTTCTTTCATTTACAATGTGATGGGTTGTGCTCAGAATGAAGATCTATCTGTTCTAGATCTAGGTATGTAACACTCTATTTTTAATCCCCATTAATTTGTGATCTAATTGTATATATTATCAAGGCTAAGAGATAAACAATATGGCCAAGGGCCTAGAAATGTAAATATTATACTTCAAAAATATTAATAAAAAATATATCATCAGTTGTAGATGAGGGGGGAGGGGATAATGGGGAGTTATGATTCCGCGAGAGAGGAATGAGAAGGGGGGTCCAAAGGGACAAATCCAAAAAAAAAATTATTTTGTTGTAACCCAATGTTCCTTTAACTTGGCCTATGTTAAAGTCATATCAAGTTTGAGATGTGTGCTAAGGTAGTTTGGAGGACTTCCTAGAGTGACAAATGGATACTCAAAGACATGCATACTCAATCCCTATTTTTGGGGGTCTATCCATAATTTTGTCCATAATTCTGCATGATTCGAATTACCATGGGATGGAGCTAGCTTTTAGTAGAGGGATGAGATTGCATGTATATAATTATGTTGGAAAAATTCCCAAGAACATGTGAGAATGTTGTTGAAGAGAAATCCATTTATAGTTGAGAATCCCTATAGATCCCAACATTAATATTTCATGGCCACTATATCCTAGAGCCTAGGAAAGAGGTATGATAGCTCGAGGTACTACATTGTAGAGAAGGGGATCCACTTCTATGTGTTATGCAGACTGAAGGAGGGAAGAGAGATAGTGAGTTGGGATGGCTTGGTGACTGAACATATTGTGAAATTAGTGGGTAATTGAGATGAGAGAGTGGACTATAGAAAGCTAGAGGAGCTCATTTTTCCTTGTGGATTCATAGCCCCAAGTTGGGGGTGGACCATTTCAAAAGAATTGGTGTAATAGTGCCTATGGTTGGGAGGAACATCCCATGTATACCAACAATTTTTTAACCTTTCTTTAAAAAGATAAATATTTGGTTTAATTTCTTTATGATCATTTTATGATGTGTATTTCAATGCGTTAATTATTTTCCTTTCTAATTAATTATCTACATGTTCAATTATGAATTCTTTAATGTAAATTACATGTGTTTGTTGGTCATTTTTAATACATGTGGAATCATATAAGAGGACATAGAAGAATGGTATCAAATCTATGATTCTTTATGGTGAATTGATGAAATTTTTAAGCACCCCACCATCCATCAAGCATAGGGGTGGTCGGGTACATTACAATTTGCATGGCTCCTTTACCTAGATTTGATCAAGCAATATCATCACCAAGTACTAGCTCATCATTTGTTCCCTATTCAACATATAACATGTTTCAATAAAAACAAAATTGTATAATATTTATTTGGTCTTTACCAAAGTTTTCCTATGGTTCCAAATGAAGGTGTAATAGATGTAGTACCCTAATGTGTTATGTCATAAGATAAATTGATGGTCGAAATACATTACAATACGAACCACTGATGAGTTGACTAACGAGGATTTTTATAGATCAAGGATCTAGGAATCACCTGCAAGTAAAAATAAACCAATGATGTATAAATCATCCTCAAGGTGGGCATATCCAGGCTTAGATATATCAATAAGCATGGTCGCCAACATAATACAATGGGTATCCACATATTATATCAAGTGAAATACCATTTCCATGAAAAGTACATGGTGGATCCATGTCATAAAATATCATAGCCATGAGAAAATACAAAGTCAATCTATGTCACATAATACATTGGGAAGAAACGTAGCACCAAGGAGAATGAAAAATGGTTTTCAAAGTAGACATCAATGAGTGGAACAATCTTGTGAAACTTAGGAAGGGAGCACTAATGGAGGATTACCCCAACCCAAGGTCTTAAATCCCAAATCCACAAAATTATTAGGCCTAGAAGATGGAAAAGACACACTACCAAGTGAGGCGAATGATGGAGGCATATGCCCCCCACCCCAAGGAAAACCTTGCAAGGGAGTTTAATAACTCCCTACCCCCGAACAAGGGTTTTGAACGATTGTCTAGGAACTTGATGGAACATATTGCATGCCTATTGATGACATCCCAAATGAAACAAAATTAGCAATAAATGTTGATGAAGAAGTTACACTCAAAGACTGAGTGAACCCAATAATACGAGGCATAGAGCTAATAGATAATGAAACCATAATGTCTTGAGTTACATTATTCATATGATGAAAAAGGTGAGGAGGTGTAATCCCTCCCACAACTATAGCCAAAGTGGGGGTAGAGGGGAACCCTAACCCTGACACATTCAAGGTGCCTTCCATAACACACCATCAAAGAGTGCGATTGTCAGTGTCACCTTATTCAAAAGTCAAAATATGCACTAAAATTGGATTATAAAATCTATTTAATGGAGGGTTCCAATGTCTAATGAATATTATGGCTTCAATATCTGAAATTTGAGTAACCTCTGTTACATAAGTGTTTGATTCTCCAAACTCAGAATCTATAATATCTACATGACCATTTGGATCAAAAGAAATAGATTGGTCTAGTTAGTGGCTCTAAGGAGGTGGTCAAGACTCCACTCTTATCAATGAAAGGACTTGGACCATTTGATATAGATGAATCGGTTGGTCAACCACTTTAAATCACATATTCAATGTAGCCACCAACTAACTTCCTAAGGCCAACTAAATGCACATAACACACTACTAACGAAAATCCCTAAATAAACAATATGCACAAACCACTTCTTCAATACCTCACCTTAGGTGGATTAGGTCCTAAGATCAAAGCAACAAAGAATTCAGGAAAAGTCCGTTCCAAAAAATTACAAGGGTTGATTAAGTCTCACAACCAAAGAATGAAGGAATGAGAAGTAGTTACCCTAACCTCTAGTAATATCCCTACATAGTGCAAGTAACCTTCGCTTCATGAAGCACCCTCCAAAATATTGATAGTATGTGTGAGGTATACCTTAGGTACCATAGAAAACCCCTCGAATTCACCTCTATGGTACCTAGGAAAGGATTCTAAAGCTACCAAATCACAACGACGTCCAGGAGGTACAGTGGAAAATCGAGACCGAACATATCGCCACGGTAGCTACCCTCAAAGAATTGAAAGTGATACCTCACAGGGAGACATGGGAACTAAAGAAACCACCGTATACGGTCAATCCACTATGCCTGGTCAAGTCTCGGAGGGGTAATATGCTCAACTCTTCCTCACACGACCTCGTGTTTAACTCTTGTGTTAGAGGAGGATCTCAACTATACCTAGAAAAAAATGGGGTTTTTACTCTCCCTACGTCGGAATCGTATGTTTCGTTGAATGGTATTGGAGACTTATCTCTTGAATCCTAATCCAAGGACTTAACCTGGACTAATTTGTAAACCCTACAAATAAAAATCTAATAAATTTTAGATTACATGTTTTTTTTATAGTCATTATTACTCAAGGGGCAATGGAAGTAAAACTAATTATGTGTTTGATGATTTGAAGAAATTAAAACACTTAAGCGCATTATTGTTTAATAAAGAAAAATCTAATTCTTCAATAGAAAATGTGTGCTACAAGAACACTTCTAAGTGCAAGCTCTTATCTTTCAATTGCAATCCAATTTTCTTTTCAATGCAAATGTGTCATGTGAGTCTTTAATTTGCATGCAATGCAAGATGTGATGTGATATTTTCTTTGAATGCAATGCAAATTTTCAAAACAATAAAAACTAGATAGTTTTCTTTTCAAGACAAAACTATGACCAATATAAATGAAAACTCAAAATTTTTCAAGAATGCAAGTATTCTTTTGAAGTCAATGAACAAAGGAAAAAATAAAATGCTAGTAAATAACTTTTTGTTTTCTTTTTCAGTGATAAAAAAGGGTAAAAATTGAAAGAACAAGAACAACCAACAAACTTATTTTTGTATTTTCTTGTTATTCAAGAAAAACAAAAATGAAAAACTACTATTGTTTTTCTTTTCTTTGCTAAAAAAGTTAAAATTAAGGTAGAGAGATAGAAAGTATTGGATCAAAATATTCCAAACTATAAGGAGATATACCACAAAAACCCAATAAATAAAACACTTGAAACAAGAACTTTTAAACTACCAAACTAGGCTTGAAGCAATTAACAATGGAAACAAAATATTTTTTATTTTTCTTGTAATATTAACTACCTTAACTAATTTCTAAGTCTGACACTTGGCCACGGAGACTCAAAGGACCTCAAAATTTCCCCAAAGAACCCAAAAAAACTTTTATAAAGACTAAGAAAAGTTATAAAACTTTCTCTTAATATGTATAAGCAATTATGCACACAACAGAGTGTGAGTGTGTGTGCATGCATCTGTCTCAAGTGTAAGGTGTGTATGTACAAAACAATCTACATAGGAGGAAATGTATGAAACCCCAAATATTCTAAAAATGTTGGAAAGAAAGGGTTGTAAGGCTTGCAAAGGTAGAAATAATAGTTTGAGGCACTAAACTAAGCATTAAAGACATGAAAAATACAAACAAATAGAAAAAATGTCACAAGCAACTATAATTGACCCATAAGGGATCATCCCTAGTATGGTTTCCATTTCTGTTATAGAGAATTTTTTTCTATGGATATGGGTTAAATCCATAATAGAGCGATGGAATTTAAAGAGTGAACTCAATCCCAAAATTGCAACCAATAAATCTTATAACTAACTAACTAAGTAAGTAATAGTCTTTAAGAGAGAGGCATACCATGTTTCCAACATTCGATAGCGATCCCATGGTTGAAACCTTTTTCTTCAGTTTGCCTTCCCAATAGTCCCTTTGATCACCAGCAAAAAAACAAGTTTATTCTTCTCCTCTACCCTTAGGCTCATTTTATACCTTGGTTGGAGTGGTTACAAATAGTTGTAAATGGGAAATAAGAAGTCAAAAATTGGGGGAACCCATGAACCCTGTCCAAAATACGTAAATGTTTGAGGAAAATAAAGATGTACACACCGTGAAATGGAGAAAAAAGCATATGTAGGTTCTTCATATAGCTTATAGGGCACGTAGCTATCAAAAAATTGTATTTTTTGATGAATTTAGAGGAGGAAAAGGGGATTAAGGTCTGCAAGTAGGAAAAGGGAATGGCCAATAAGGAATCAATGCATATGTGGTGGAAATGTATGATATAACACCTGAAACAACTGAAACCTTAATGGGATAGGAGGATACCAACTCCACTAACACTAGTCCACCTCATTTTCATCCCTTGACCATGGTGATGGGTAGGACACATCCCTCACCTTTTATCCTAGCACATAGCTCCTTGATCGTGCTCTTGATAAACTGACAGAGGTAGCGTGAAGATCAATATTGTTATTTATTTATGAGGATTTTGAGTAGCACTGGGTCTAAATCACCCCAAATTCCCACAATAACTTACCACCATGGTGCCACATGGCATCATCTATTTTCTTGTGAGACTTTGAGGAACAACTCCAAAGCTACACTTCAAGGTTTTGTAAGCCACTTACCAAATCTCATTTCCCAGTCACCCATGTCCTGCTACCTACGCGTCGTGACATGTATCTTGGCCTCCGTGCACCCTACCACATGTACACTCATCCCTAATAAACTATCACCTTATACCTTACACTATGGAAGTCCACGCCAACTGATACATAACTTCCATGTTCCAATTTTCAAAAATTCAATTTTTTTTGAATAATGCTTAATTTTAAAAAAATTCTTCACGAATGCCATGGAAGCCCTGGACTTAGCTTCCCTTGGTCAATTCTAGTCCTATGCATGCCAATTTGACCTTTGTGCCTAAAAAACAAACATCACCTTACCAAATTTACATTGAATGCTTACCAGAGATTGGGAATTTTACCTAATTCCACCTAATTTCTTCCATGGCCGCCATGAATTTTATTAATTTGGTCCTTCTAGAACAAATTTGACCTTCTATCAATTAAATTAACATGGATACTTTTCAATTAAACAATTTTGAGTTCTTTTAAATTGGAATTTCCCCCGAGTAATTGGGGATTTCACCCAAATTTGATTAGGTCGAGTATATAATTCATGAGTTAACCAAATGTATGCCTCTAAAACTCAGATACAAAACAATGTTTATGGAATTTAACCACTCATTCGAAATTCCTTAATTTCACAAGGAGAATTTTAACAAATACTTTGTAGGAAAACTCAAAATTTTCCTCTTCAATTTTTTGTTCTCTTTATTTGGCCCATATAACTCAAGTGTTGTAACTACACTATGATAATGAACTATAAAACACTCTATCTAGCTTAAGGGCATATGTCATTACAATTCAACCTCTCTGAATACTAGATTTTTAAAATTATCCAACCTCACTCATTGTTTATCTAATACCATGAACAATTATGTCCAACATGGCTTTGATACCATTATACAATAGAACCAAACCCCTAGTCTAAGGTTTGATACTAACCTATAACTATATGCCTTACATATGATAAAATTTTGTATTCCTAATAAATATAATTCCATGCATAATTTATAGTAACATGAATAATTATAGACATTCATAGAATAACATAATTAAGCACATGCAAATACACATTAATCAACATAAAAGAACATAACATAAAGAACACTTATCTTTAATGAAAACACCGACTATCTACAGATATTTGAATTTCCACCGAGCATAAACACTACTGCTCTATCTCTCTTAGGAGCATGTCACCCTCAAAATGGGGTTGTGACTCCCCTAGGGAAAAGGATACCTAATCCAAATAATGTCTCACAATCAGAACATGCAATGGCTAAGAAAAGGTACCACACTCTAGCAATAATTTCAACCACACTCTCACTCCCTCCAACCTACATAACCCAATGAAGTGTACTCTCTTCTCTTCTCTGCAATCCCTCATGATATCTCACTTCCCTTCCATATCTCTAGCATAGTACATAAAACAAGTCTCAAGCTATGGCTCTAGGAACTCTAGTCTCTCTCATGGAGTCTCTAGGTACGCTCCATCCTAAAGGGTCCTTGGTTAGGAAAATTACATAAAGGGTGTAAGGTACCCATTACCAACAACTCAACACAATTTCTTTGATACAACTTTGTAATGTACCCAGTCACCCAAGCTAGGCCATTCTATCAAAAAATATCTCTCTTACCACTCTTATATCATTAAATATACTGCAATGTTATACATATGAATAGAGTTAAGTGGAATAATAACAACATACCACGATAATAATTTATACATATAGACGATAGAAATTCCATAACAAAACTTCATGATTCATAACATAGAATTTTCCCAAACACATAAAGAAACATATCTTTATTGAATTAAATACCAACTACATGCAGAGCTTCCACATTCCTCCCAGCCATAGACCAAACTTCTCATAATCTTAGCAGTGGGTCACCCCCAAGCTTGGACTAAACTCTACTTGGGAAAAGGAAATTCTAAACCAATATCAGGTTTGAAAAACAACAACAATTCTCAAACTCAAGTGTCTATCTTAGAAACTCGCCTATAGTCTCTCATTCCCCACATGCTTGTCCCACCCCAGGAAGTATGCACCTTCTCTTCTCAATACTCCCTCGGTTGCCCCTCTTCCCTTTTGGTCTATAGAAACATGACAAACATGAAGTCTCAGAGCCTTGTAGTCGCAACTTAGTCTATATAAACCATCCAATAGTCCCACATCCCACACATGCTTGTCCCACCCTAGGAAGTGTTCCTCTTCTCTTCTCAAAAATCTCTTGGCTGCTCCACTTCCCTTCTAGGGATTCAAAAATAGTCTAGACATGGAGTCTCAAATCCCCGTAGCTCCCATTTGGCACCTTGGGAATTAATTCCCATCATTTGTCTCACCTTAAGTGAATTCTCACGATCCTAAAAAAATGCTTCCTCCACACAAAACATATCTCACATGGAGAGAAATGTCTACGGGATTGGCAAACTACCTCTTCAACCATGGGCTTGACAACCCTACTCTTCGACCTACAACAAAATTAGGTACCTGTACAGATGGTAGTGTGGATGAGTGAAAATGGTAGGAATCATGAATGAATAATAGCCAAAATATGGTGAATTACACCATATCCCCCACATGTATATATGCATGTGTCCTTTAAGATAGATGGAACCCAAGGGACTCCCTTTTTCCACTTGTAATTCGTTCCCCTCCCCAAAAACTTAGGGTAACATAAAGTTATATCCATACTTTAGAATTTAGGAATAGTAATACAATATTCCTTTGGAATTAATCCCTCAAGATTATATCTTTCTTAAACTCGTATCCCTCTTTCCCATCCTAGTGGAGTTTATCCCCCCATCACTTTTTTGTTGAAGGTCGACAATAGTGATGTACTTTACTAAAATATGAGTGTTAATGATCCAGATTATTTTCGGCATGAAATAAGAGAGGATACATAATATAAAAATATATAGAGATATATTAGATATCTAATAATATAACAAATATATATCAGATGTATATAACAATAGGCATAGATATACAGTATTACACAATTTATATTAATGAGTGAAATGTACAGAACTATACAATTACAGAGTAAAAGACTCGCTAGAATGGTGGCATCTTATCTCTGAGAAGAGAAGATATGGATACGCTCATTCAAAAGAATATGACTATTAAAATGAGAATCTAAAATATTGTTTAACATAAATAAAATCCAAAAGCCTAACCCTGGAAGATGAAAAACCAATAGTTTTGTGGACCCTGTTTTATGTAGTTTGGTGTATCAACTTCCTGGGGGCGTAACTTTGGCATACAATCTCCGTTTTGGGCACATGATAGCTCGTTGGAAAGGTATCGATGAGGATATTTGTTTATAGAATAAAATAAAATCCTTCATATATCATTTATGTTACCGATAATAAAAAATCATCGTTTATACCCTCAAAGTGGCCCCGAAAGTTTAGGACACGATAAACTGTTAAAAATATTAAGTTGCCAAAAACCTATTTTGAGCCAGTTGGAATAGGTGGGTGGCCACCGATATCGAACTGGATCAATCCTCCCTACTTAGGAATAATTTTTCTCCATTACATTGTGGTGCATCACCTATCCTTCCCTCAACATGGTTTGCTTGACCTTCCGATCTTTGGATATTTCTATATCCTTGAGATGGAATGGCTCTTTAGTTACCACTGGAACCTTCAATACAAATAAAACCACAGGTCCTTATTAGAAGTTATTCCCATGTGAACAAAAATAGGCATGAACCCCTATTCCATGTGATCACTAGCATGACCATTGAATTAGCCTAAATGTCTCTTCAAGTTTCGTGACTTCGTGTTTTCGCGATTTTGGGATTCTTGCTATGAGTTGCCCCGACTCCTTCGATTCTCGAAACCATGAAATGGGATAATGGTCCTTAGATCCTCCATTATTATTTCACTATATGACCTCTAGTCAAACCCTGGGGCCTCTCCTCCGAACGCGTCAGAATTTTGTGACTTACGAGTTTGCAATGCAACTCATCTCCTTTTCCCGAAGTCCGAACTCATGACTTCCTTTCCACAGATAAACGGTCCTGAAACTCCTAATATCCGAAGTTCCATATTGCGTCATGATTTCACGTATTGGGGATTCCTGGAAACATCTTCCTCCACACTTTTGACTTTTGAAGCGTCAATATCTCAGAGCACCCAATCAATGGCTCTTGTTCCTCCAGATATAACGACTGCTAATCCTCCTGAGCTTGCGAGTGTCGAAAGAAACTTAGTCTTAACCTCCCCGTTGATCCACTGGATCCAATGGTCCATGGATATCTGCACTTATCCCTCTGAGAAACTCGACCATCCTTTCAAGTTCTCAAATATTCCTGGCTAAATAACTTGGCGTCCTTTCTCCTGAGCTTGGTTTCTACGAGGTGACTTTGACCCTCATCCTTCCTTTGAACTTTCCAAGTCTCTATCCTTGTTGAGCTTGAATATTGCTGCAAAATCAAATATTCTAAGGGATTCTTGCATGCACTCCTTGCGGCCTTCATGATAATCTCTGATTATCTAAAATCTTCCAAATCTGCGCACTCCTTGCGACAAAAATCCTTAAACCACTCACTGGGCTGGAAAAGTATAAAAATTTTCTCTGCTTAACCTGCACACCCCTTGAATGACTCTATGCTATACCTGCACTTTTAATGGTATGAGGACAACTCCATCTCTCCTGATATTTTCTGAGGTAAAACTCATAAACTCATCAAGGCACTCCTTACGGATATTTATTGCACTCCTTGAAAGAATTCTTAGGAAGAGAAACAATTGAAACTGTTACTCTCCCTCTCAGAGACTTCATACATTCAACATGAAATCATACATATAAAGAATTGAAACAAATGCATAACAGAGAATATAACCAAACTATAAACATACCATTCAATAGATGCAAACAATATTCATAACAACACCATAAAATTGAGTCAAATCATTCTTATATTAACTCAAGTGATTTGGTACATGGTTCTATAGCAACAACTATCTGCTTATACAACTTCTACAGTCTTTGTTCTCCTATGCTCTCTCTTTCTCTACCGCTTCTACTCTTACAAATGAGAATAATTATACATTACATCTACGAGGGAGATTTGTTGAGTTTTCCCTCCTACAGCTCTAAGCTATCTTATCGAATTAAAATCTCCGCAACTACTTTACATTGATTACATTAATTTTCTACAACTGACAGATAAGAGCAATGATCAAGATCTGTGTTACAATCCCCAAAAAATTTAAGAGAACTTATGTCTCTCCAAATATTACATTAATGTGCAATCCTTTTGAAATTCAAAATATCTTCAAAATGTGCGTTGGTGCATATCCAACTGTACTTCGCTTGTGCTTGCTTGCGATGATCCTGCATCATACTCCTCCGGCTAAAAAATTCATAGACTACTGTCCATGAGCTCCTACACCATCTGTCCATGTTTCTTGGTATATTCTTCACTTTCCCAACTAGCATCCTCAATCAGATGTCCCTTCCATTTTATCAAATCTTCAAAATATGTCTTCCTCCGGGTCTTCTTACCAATTCTCTGATCAATGATCTTCTCCCTCTGTAGCTTTTCAACTACATGCATCTATTTGAACCACTGAACTTCTTTATGATTCTCTTCTCCTCTTGCTTCATCTTCTCTATAAGGATACATATCTTCTATGGTTAATATGGGTGATATGACCACATCATCTGGCAATTCTATCTCATAAGCATTTGCCTCAAATTTGCTCAAAATCTTACAAGGCCCTATCCTTTTCATCTTCAGTTTATTATATGTTCCCCTTGGGAAAATTTCTTTCCTTAAATGTGCTAAGACCAAATCTACCACTTTGAATTGAATCTCTATCCTGTGTTGGTATGCTCTATGCTTGAATTCCTGGTTGGAATTCTACAACTTCTCTTTAATCTTCTTGTGGAGCCCTTGCATCTCTCCTGCAAAATATTCTACTCCAACGCTCTTGAACTCAATCGACTCCAAGTACCTCAACTCAGATTATCCTCTCGAATGCATTCCATACATTATATAAAATGGGATCTTCCCTGTACTCCGATTAGGTGAGTTGTTATATGAAAATTCCACTTACGGTAGAATCTGATCCCATTGACTATGATGTTCAAGGACTAAAATTCTCAATAAGTCTCCCAAACTTCGATTTAATACCTCAGTTTGTCCATCCGTCTGAGGATGATATGCTGAGCTAAAAGATAAAATCATCCCCATATTTTTCCATAGTGTCCTCCAGAAATGACCAATAAATTTTTGTATCTCTGTCTGAAACAATACTCTTGGGTAAACCATGAAGTCGAACAATTTTTCTAAAAAACAGGTTTGCAATGTGTGTGGCATCACTGGTTTTCTGACATGGAATGAAATGTGCCATTTTTTAGAATCTTTTGAATACCACTAATATGAAATCAAAAACCTTGTGTGTCCTCGACATTCCTAACACAAAATCCATGCTTACTGTGTCCCATAGTCTCTCTGGTACTGGCAATGGTTGTTACAATCCTGTGTTCTGTCTTTTCCCCTTTGCGTGATCGAAAATTCTACATATGTTGAAAAATTTCTTGACATCTGTCTTCATTCCTGGCCAATAATACAAGTTGTTCAGTTGCGCAAATGTATTTGCATGGCCAAAGTTTCCAACCAATCCCCCACTATGCTTTTCCTTCAAAATGTTTTCTCTCATAGAACTCTTTGGGATACACAACTAATTTCCTTTGAATAGCAATTCATATTGGATCAAGTATTCAATCCATTGGCTTCGGTCTCTCAGAATAGGATTCTCACATGCTTCATAAGCATCCTTGAAATCTAAATCATCTCTGTACATGTCCTTAAGGCTATCAAAACCTAAGGTTTTCACATGAAACTCCTGCAGAATCAAACATTTCCTGCTCAATGCATCAACAACCATGTTAGCATTTTTAGAAATGTGATTTATAACAAAATTAAAGTTCTGCATGATTTCAACACATTTTTCATGTTTCTGGTTCAGTTTCTCCTATTTGGTTATAAACTGTAAGGCTTGGTTGTCACTATACAAAATGAACACTTTTGGAACCAGGTAGTGCCTCCATTTTTTCAATGCTTGTATGATTACATAAAACTTTTTATCATGTGTGGAGTAATTCCTTTTGGCATCATTCAACTTCTCACTGAAGTATGCAACTTGTCTATTGTCTTGAATTAAGACTGCTCCAATCACAAATCCACTTGCGTCACATCTCACTTGAAATGTCTTACTAAAATATGGCAGAGCTAGAACTAGTTGTCCAGTTATCTTCTCCTTCAAGAACTTGAAACTTTTCTCCGCTTCCTCTATCCAATGAAAATATTTATGTCTTTTCTTGACTGTTTCCATCATTGGTGCACAAATCACACTAAACTTTCTGATGAACTTCCTGTAAAAACTAGCTAATTCATGGAAGCTTCTGAATTCAAATATATTCCTTGGTGACAACCATTCTTTGATTTCTTTTACCTTCTCAGGATCCATCTTCAACTTGTTCAAAGAGATCACGAACCCCAAAAAAATGAGTTATGTCTTCATTAAAGACGACTTCTTCAGATTTATCAACAACTTCTCTTGTTGTAACCTCCTCAACACTACAGTTAAATGTCTCAAATTTTCTTCCTCGGTCTTATTGAAGATCAGTATATCGTCAAGATACACAATTACAAACTTCCCAATGAAATCTTCCAAGACTTTGTTCATCAATATCATGAAAGTAATTGGCGCATTTGTCAAACCAAATGGCATGACAAGCCGTTCATACATTCCTTCATTTGTCTTGAATGTTGTCTTCCATTCATCACCTTCCCTCACTCTAATCTAATGATATCCGCTCTTCAAATCAATTTTTGAAAAAACAAATTATCCACTCAAGCAATCCATCATGTCATCCATCCTAGGTAAAGGAAATCTATACCTGATGGTGATTTTGTTTATGGCCCTTGAGTCTATGCACATTCTCCATCCACCATCCTTCTTCCGAATTAACATCATTGGCACAATGCATGGACTCAAGCTTTCTCTAATCAACCCTTTATCCATCAAATCCTGGACTTGCTTGTTAACTTCTTCATTTTCCCGTGGCGTCAATCTGTATGCTGCTTTGTTTGGTAAACTGTATAAGGTCAATGTGATGAATTATACTTCTGATGGGTGGCAATGAACAAGGTAAATCGTCCACCACTATATCAACAAAATTCCCCAGCATTTCCTGAATCTCCTCAGGTAGATCATCTATTGAGGTACTAGTCAATATGGCTCTAGGTTTTCTCACCAAAACAAACTGCATTTCTTCATATTTCTTGACTTCATCCAGAAGTTCCTTCCCACTCATAAGAACTATAGTATTACTTGTTTCTTCTTTCACCTTCTTGTCTTCAATTGGCAGCAACATATGCATCCTACCATTCTTTTCCAAGGTGTATGTGTTCTTTCTTCCATCATGAATAACATTTATGTCATATTTCCAAGATCTCCCCAACAAAACATGACATAAATCCATGGGAATAACATCACATAACATCTCATATTTGTATCCCCCTATCTTAAATTAAACTAAACATTGTTTAGTGACAATTACCTGATGTCCTTTTTGCAACCACGAAAACGTGTATGGCCTCAGATGTGCAACTGTCTCCAATTCGATATTTTCCACCATCTCTGTGGATACTAGATTGTTTGCACTTCCACTGTCAACTATCACCTTTCATACCCTATCCTTGGTCTTGCAAGCAGTTCTGAACAAATTGTTTCTTTGGACTGGATTCTCCATCTCTTTATCTGGCTTCAAGAGAATTTTCCTCATCATCAAGGATCTTCCTCCTTCTGCATCTTCTGCCTCAAAATTTTTCCTTTTCACTTCTGAAATTGTAACAACCCTCCTGGTTATGACAACAACTCTAACAACAGGTGCAATTTTTTATTTTTTTTTAAAGTGTGTGCGCATGTATATATAAGAAATAGACACACTGGAATCTACGGCGCCACCCAACGACTAACAAGACGCAACCACGATGAGCACCACAAGAAGACACAAGACGCTCAACAATAATAGCAAGCGTTAACGATCATAGATATAAGGCGCACCACAAACACTTAACGACGTACTGGGTTATGCACAGTACGAGCACAGAAGGAAGAATCCTTAGGAGTGGGTTTTACTATTTCTTCACAGGAAAGCAGGGCGTTTAATCTTAGTTCTCTGCTCCGGAGAGAGAGAAGGTCAGATAGGCTCCTGGCCGACTACTCAAGCAGAAACTAGTAATATCCATCAGGTGTGTCGCAAGAGTGGAAACCCTGCCTTCAAAGGGCTCGAGACTCTTGATATGGCACTGGATTCTTTACACGAAAATCACACACAGACATAACTCCTAAGGCTACCTAGGGGTGTCCACCTCCCGCCCGACACAAGCCGACCAACACAAAAGGTTTTACGACCCAGCGAAATCTTAATTTAACAAGGGACTACCGGCTATATGAGTCTTAAAGTCATTCCTTTGTGCAACTCTAACCATAAATCGTCATCAAGGTACCCTCTAAAACACATTCAAGGGACCCCTATAGTACAAGACTGAAGTTTTGACTGGTTTACATCTAACAAGATAAAAAGTCATCAATTTTCATCATAAATATAATGAATGGTTGTAAATGTGTTTTAACGCAATAAGCAACAATTAATCTTTCACTACAACTCAATAATTAAAAAATTATCCTGAAATCATTTGACGCCATCAATGCAAATTTACATTATCAATCATCCCATGAGCGTTAGCATCATTACCTTGGTAATATAATGACTTCACAATTCCTAACTAAAATCATGGTAAACTACAATGACTTCACCCTAGCACTAGCATCATTACATTATGATATAAGGACTTCGCAAGTTAACCATCTAAGCTGCAAGGACATTATACTAATGATCAAGCCTTTAACATTCTGATATATTGCATTAGATTACACTATCAATTCCTCACATGATAAATTACACATTCCAACATAAGACGATTTATTAAATAGCATTTCCTTAACTAATAATTCCATTTCATAGATTTCTTTGAAATCAATGACAATAATTCCAACATTACAGTTGAGTCAAGAATTGAAATCAGATTCCAAATTTAACATTAAACAAACACATGTTTGAAAATTTAAAGATAGAGGAAAAATAATTTAAAACATGGTATTTTATGTGTTGCTAATTGAAATCTATATTCCACCCTAAACATTTCTTGAAATCCCACAAAGTGTTTAAGCTAGCATTAACTTTGTTTTACAAAACATTTTTTTTAACAACATTTAAATATGATTAAACTATGTTTATAACATATTGTTTAAATATAGTTAAATCTCACTAATCTATAATTAAAAATAATTCAAAATGTTGTTAATTATGCCTTCAAGTAAAATATTAAAATATCACCTAATATAGTTCATGTAGTGATGTTAGATGCCTAGAAATAACATTTTCCAAAATGTTTAAGTTAGGTGTTAGTGACTTAATTTACAGTAACATAAAAATACAAATAAAAATCCTGAAAAATATGTTTAAGGTGTTAGATTATAAATATGTTAGATCTGAAGATATATGTCACAGTATATAAAACATCAAATACTTTAATACAGAGTACATATTGATGAGCCAGCATGGTAATGTAACTAATATAAAAATAAGCGATGTAACCCCCCCCTTTTTATGAACGGTTTGAGCTACATTCCAATCGTATACAAGACATATCYAGTAGTTGAGATATATACCRTTAGATTTAAGGTAGGTTAKATTTAAAGGCADATTAGATTTAAAGGCMWKTATACTCCAGTACATAAAACATCAATACAGAGTACCTATTGTTTAGCCAACACTATCATGTAAGCTAATATAAAAAAATAAAGATAAATTCACTATGGGAAAGATTCGTGGAAGTTCTCTAATAACCCTTTTCAACCACATAAGTCAGTTTATACACTGTAGGTATATAGTCATCAGAATTAATCACTCAGTGGTGTAGCATGAATATGAATTATCAGACATAGACAAAAAGAAGCATTAATATGAAATATCAGACAGACAACTAAAAGCAAAAAGGGAAATTAACACGAGGGAATGCACGACAGTATCTTCTCTCGAAACGAAGGATTATGTTAACGTTGAGTGGCGGTCATCCCAGTCAATTGATATCCAAAGTACCCAACCTAACTAGATTCCACATCTGAATATAGCGAGCAGAAATATGAATATGAAAAAAGAATAAATGTTTATGAGATTATTGAGATCTAGCTCAGCTGGCTAATTCTTGGAGTCCATTCTAAAGGCAAACGACAGTGAATGCAAACGGCAGGGAACGCAGTGAAGGAAAACCAACAACGAAGGAAAAATGGCAGTGAACGTTGTGAAGGCAAAACGACAGTGAAGGAAAAACGACAGTGAACACAATGAAGGCAAAATGGCAGTGAAGGAAACACCCAAGGATCTAATCCTCCCAGATTCAATAAGCGCCCCCATCACTGCAAAAACGCCCCAGAAATTTTAACACGACCCCATTAATAGAAAAACACCCACCATAACCTCAGATGCTCCCCATTAATATTAAAAACACCCGCTGAATATAAAAACGCCCCAGAAATTTTATACAGTATCCATAAACCTAAAACGAAATTACCAGAACCCTAAGTCTGTACCAAACACAAAAAAATGAAATGATTTTTCAAAACGAAATGGCTGTACATTCATAGCCATATTATCACGACCCCAGTCAGCTATGAACGTCCCCCCAACCAAATGTAAAATGCCCATGGCAGAAGGAAAAACGATTTTGGGTTGTAAGGTAAAAAGGCAGTGAATGCAAATGCCCAAGAAGATTTATACGCCCAGGGACCCAAGTACAATAACCATAAACCCCAAGCAAAATTGCCAGAACCCTAAAACGGTGCCAAAAACGAAGAACCATAAACTGCCCTGCTAACATTCTTACAGCATAAAAAAAGGGGTCGATTCGTGAGGTTCATTGCAACCATTCTAAACTAATCTTTATCACAAAATTTAAGCATTCATCCAAAATAAAAACAGAACCATCTAAATTTTCAGACGCAAACACAGACTAGCATTCATCCAAAGTAAAAAACATACCTTGGCTTGTTCGCCCACTCCGGGTGGCGTCCGTGTGCTCCTTGATGCTCCCGCTTGCCAACCGTAGAGGACTCACTGGTACCTCCCAGCCAAACACTATCGGTACTCTAGTTCCCCTTCAGCCCCCCGAGCTGCAAAGGGGCCACACAAAATCCAGACAGTAGCCTAGCTTCCCAGCTCGCCTCCAAGGCTGAGCTACCACTCTAACATAGCTGAAAAAATCCCCAACTCCTCACAAGCAATCCCTCCAGTTTCAAATTTTGGCAGCATAACTATACCTCATAGAAGATCCCCTTCTTTCCCCCCCATCCCCTTTCTTTTATCCTATTTTTTTGACCTTAATCAAATTTTGTTTTAGGTTTCTCCTCAAAAACCCTAAATCATATTTCTTTTAAGTTCCCCCCCCTTTTATTTTTTATTTTTTTATTTTTTTTTTGAAAACTCAAAAAGGTCCATGCGCT
>JASDQU011505029.1:0-22977 GCA_032191745.1 Picea mariana | reverse complement strand
GTAATGCCATATCACAATGTAATATGGCATTACCATATTACATTGTAATATGACATACAATATGGTATACCATATTACAATGTAATATGGTAATACCATATTTCATGTAAATTTTTTTTTTTAAACTTAAAGAAATCGTTGCAATATCGACGAAATTTCGTCGGAAACAATTTTACTATTTTACCAAAACCGTCGCTATAGCGACGACATTTCGTCGCAATTTGCCACAAATTTTCGTCGCACATACAACATCTACATCGTAAGTTTGGTTTTGAGATATTTTTTCATCGATATTGCCACGGATTTTTGTCGCAAGTTGCGACGGTTTTGCATCGCACATTCAGCATCTACGTCGTAAGTTATAGGTTTGGCATAGTTGTTCGTTGCAATTGCGACAAAGTTTCGTCATAATTTCCACATTTCTTCATTGTTATTGCGGCACAATTTTGTCGAAATTGCGACGATGCATAGGGCTAACCGATGTTGAATGTGGTGACACGTGGAGCGCTTATTTTGTTGATGTTTCCATGCACACCTGGATTGTGGATATAGCAACGAAATTATTCCAACGAAAAAAAATCTCGGTTGTCGTGGAAATTGCGACGGATATGTGTGGCAATATCAACGAAAAACCATTGCAAATTTGGTCATATGTAGTAGTGATTGTGATTTCTGATTATGTGTCTTTCCACAGTCTTTGGGTTGTGGGAGACTCCAGAGTGATTATCGACTGGTTATCAAATAAGGGTAGACTCCAGGTGAGTGCACTTATAGGATGGAAAAACATAATCAAAGTCCTTATTAATCATTTCCAGAGTATTAGTTTTCATCACGTCTATAGTCACTTCAATTAGGAAGTTGATTCCCTTTCAAAGTAGGCTCTTGGGGAGCCACAAGGGCATATTTTCTTTGTCCATTGGTATAAGGGGATTGAAGGCCCCATGGAGATTTATAAAATTCACTAGTATATATGTCTTTGGAGGCATCTAACACTTGATTATTAGTTATAGTGTCTACCTTTTCATTTTGATATTGTGTCTTCAGAGACTTGTAACAACCTAGTAGGATTGATTCCAATAGTGATGGAAAGTTTATGTGGTTTGTTTGCCTCTAGCTTGGGAGAAAGAACGTTATTGTAACCCAGTAATGACTTTCTATAGTGCA
This sequence comes from Picea mariana, assembly GCA_032191745.1. Classification (NCBI taxonomy): domain Eukaryota; kingdom Viridiplantae; phylum Streptophyta; class Pinopsida; order Pinales; family Pinaceae; genus Picea; species Picea mariana. The sequence continues at coordinate 21,813 of JASDQU011505029.1, read as the reverse complement.
CTACGATGTAAAAAAATTATATTTCTAATATAATTGAGCTAATTTTCATCTGGAAAAAGTATGGCGACGATTAATTGATTTTGAGATTATTTAGTGACCAAGAATTGAGAATTGATAATTGATTTATCCCACCATCTATTAAAAGACCAACAGTTTTGGCCCTATGGAAAATGGTGTGTTATGGAAAACTTTAGCAGACCAACCATTTGGTCGTACATGTATTTGAGGAAGAGTAGAATAATGGAGTCCAACAACCATTTTATCGTACATGTATTAATTAGCAACTGGAGTAATTTAATGGGTGTAGAAACTTAATTTGTTAAGAAGTAATATTTTTTTAAGCAATTAATATGGAGTGAATTTTGGGTAAACAAATATGATTTTTTTTAAAAGAGTTTATATTTTTTTTAAATAAAATTTGTTTTTTTTTTAAGAGTTTGTATTTTTTAAATAAAATTTGATTTCGATTTATAAAATTTTAAGAAATTTTAAGATGAGATAATTTTTTTATAAAGTTTTATGTTTAAAATTCTCATTAATCAAGTAAATCATGGCTTTCTATAAAACTATTATCAAATTTAAAAGATTATTTTCAAAAAGAGGTGATTTTGTACACTTATTAACTTGTTTAAAAGAAATATTTTGAATAAATAAAGTTATATCTAGTCTTGTTTATGGGTATGAGGTTTAGGGACCATATCTCCATGGAGTAACTTAAATAGGTTAGAGAAATTTCTTGTCATAATGTGATCCAAACCTCTTCATGTTAATAGATAATTCCTTCATGCTATCAAACTTGCAAAATTTATAGAGCCCCACTCATTGTTTTAATGATATTTCATGTGGTGATGATGATACACATAGTTCAGCAAATGGGCAACTCATATAATGATCTTCTTAGATATCTATATCTCTGAAGTGTTTTTATGGAGTCGGTAGAATGTGAAAACGATTAATGTTGGTATGTGAGAATCTTTATTGCTTCTCCTCATTGACCTTGATAGTAGCATACCACCTAGCATAGATTTTAAGTGGATGCTCCCGATCATGTTAAAGGGAAAATAAACAAGTGTATTTGTACTAAGATTTATAGAGGTTATCTTTAGTCCACATGGTTTGAACTTAGAAAACCACTTTCTTCCAAAATTAAACACCACTTAGAGTTGCACACCAACATATGGATGGGATCATCCAAGTCCCAAGGGACACAAAAATCCAATTACTTTGTAGCATGAGGGTCCCTCTCACCCAACTCAAAGTTTGCTACCACCATTGTTTCATTGCGACAAATTATTCCTTAGGAACACGACATTTGAAAATTTACTCCTTAGAGCCTAAGACTAGTGACTATTTTGTATTCAATTGCTCTCCCTACTACAAGATTGGAATACAGTTCTTTTGCCACTTTGGAGATTCACTTGGTTCTCTCTAGAGACTCATGAATTATGAGGGACAGAGGTGCTTAGCCCTCTTTCCCAAGGTATGTTTAATCTTCATCGATGACTAACCAGAGGCTAATGCCCCAAATCGACATTCAATGAGTCGATTATCTCCTACTTCCAACACTTAACACTTATAGGAAGAGGCCCCATAGTCAACTCCCAAGCTCACATGGTATACCTTCAAAACATCATAGACCCGATGACTCGCATAACCTCACATCCATCACATATTTCTTTATGGTATTCAATGTGAAAAGTGTTTCTCATAATAACAAATTTTGCACAAGAAACCGCCTTCGTTTAGAGGTTCTTCATTCTTCCCATCTCATTGCACTGGTACTTTCCAATGACATTCTAATTTCCCTTCTTATAGGTTGTTTTTCTATCTTTTAGGTATTCATTGAGATAAGTTTTGAACTTCCTCTAGTTATTTTTATTCTTTGTTGTTTTTACATATTGTATTCTTTGTAATATTTTGAGCCAATTTTGATTTTTAGTAAATAATAATATCTAAATTAAATTAAATTAAAAGAAAAGCAAATTAATTAATTAATAAAACCCACTTATTTTTACTATAAAATGCTAGGCTCAAATTTAATAAAATTTTATATCAAAAATCCATATCTATATTTATATCTAAAAATTATATAAAAATATATATGAATGAATTTTAATCTATTTTATAATAATTTAAAATTTAAGTCCCCGAGGTGTAGGACAGTCGGTGACGGAGTGTGTTGTTAAGCCACTCCATGTTGAAAAGTTACTGGTTCGAAACCTGTGGGGACCAAAAATCCAACCATGTTAAGGGTTGGTGTGGCTCAGGATAGGTGCGATCCTCGGGTGATTTTGACGACTTAGATACCCCTATATCGCGGTTTCTCAAGCTAAAGGTTAATACCGATGCCAAGAAGGTCCGGACCAATTAACAAACAAAAATAAATAATTTAAAATTTAAAAATTTAAAAATAAACAAATTATAACTAACAAAATGTATTAAAAATAAATAAATTAATCCACTTATTAATTCACACTACTAAGCTATAAAATTTCTTTTTTGTTAATTCACAGGATTATTCAATTTCTTGTTGATTAATTTACACTATTAGGATATTCAATTTTCTTGTTTATTAGTTCACACTACTAGGATATTCAATTTTCTTGTTTATGAGAGTCGAACCACTTTATCCAAAGAGAAAATAGCTTAGTTAATAAAGAATAAGATTCTATCATTTGAAAAGAGCGGTGGCGAAAAAAAACCCTCAGCAAGCATTCCACATGGCAACGAGAATTCCACGCAAGCATGAGATATTGTTGAGGAACATACGTCAGCGAACACTTTAAGCCTTATCCACTTCTAACCGAAATTAGACTGTAACCACACAAAGGGAGTACTATGTTGCATGCCCTGATTGAGTGCCCCTCCCATTCTAACTCTGTAAAGCATTTCATAATGAATTTGTTTTTTCATTGTGGAGTTTTTATACCCCGTGAAGGTTTTGTTATTGTATGTTTTTTTTGGTCCTTGTATTTTTATTAAATAAGATAGGGGAGAGTAGACATGATTCCACATACAAAAAAAATCTATGGAATTACAATATTTACAATAGGTCGTGACTCTATTATATAGAGTTCACATGTTATTAGATCTAACATATTTCCAATATAGAAGGAGAGGTTGAGAGAATATCAACCACACACCAAATTAGGAACAAACTTAGTTGAACTAAATCTCTCAAATCCAACTAACAACCTCCTAAATAATAGAATCAAACTACTCATGTAGAGATTGACTCTACCTTTCAATAACTAAATATATTAGAAAATATATTATCCTCACACATTATTAAGACAAGTAGGAATTACATATTCTAACACACCCCCTTAAAGACTACTTGTCTTAATCTTTGTCTAATGGGGTCTTCATTAACACCTTCTCTTTTCTACAACACATGCTCCACTATGAATTGAAGAACCTCCTAATCAACAAAGTCTATCTCTGGTCCATCCTGACACTTTCATCTTGTACCTCGATCATACAAACATCACCAAATTGTCAATGTCCATATATAGAAACAACTGTCCACTGGAATACATGGGTCATCAACCGCTCCAATCGTTGGTCTAATAGGAATATCATTTATGTACATGGATCATTCAACCTATTGATGAACTTCCCCTAAGTGCATAATTTCACCTCCTAGAGTCTAAAACTAATAACATGGCCCACCCCTGGTGTTAAAGAAATCCACCATAGAGGCTATTGCATTATAGTAGACAAGCTATCCAAGTCATAAGGGACACATGGTGAAGGGGTAAGTATGCCTATTTAGGTATTACAACAATATACCATTTACATGTTACATACATAAATATAGGTACATACATTACATACTCCACTCATGGAGATGCGAAGTACAAACTCAAACTTCTCAAGGGCCACTTCATAGAATAAAAAACATGACATTATAGACTTACTAAGAATATAAAGTGTGACTCACATTACAATATGATTAAGTCATTTTTATTCAACACACCTTACCAAATTTACCCTTTTACCTTATTTATCCATAACTAACCAATCTTAGCTACCACCACAACCAACCTCCATTGTTTCCATAAGAATTTCCATGATATTCCTTGGAATCAAACTCAAAATAACTCTCTACAACATCAAGGAAAACATCTCTATCCTTGTTTAATCTCTATCACTTTCCTTCCTACTGCAATCATAAACACTTTCACTCTCCTTACATGTGCAAACAATTTTTCCTATAACTTCTAGTGCAACTGATGCACCCATTCTTTGTTGACCCATGTCCATGTCCTTCATTGGTCAGTCTCCTAACATCACCCAAAGTGCACATCCAACTATGAGTATTCACGAATCCATATATGATTGTACAACCTTCCCCTTTAGGGAAATATCCATGCTCAAGTAGGATTGAATGGCCAGTATAACCTATATTCCTAAGCACAAAGATGCACTTTCATAGTTAAGATGAATTAATCTACTCTTCACAGAGACAAAACATATCATCTTTGACCCATCTTGACTTAAGTCATATGTCTCTCAACCAAGACATCCCTAAATGAGCTTAGACACACCAAACAAGTGTCAATACTTCTTCACTCACTTGTAAAACTATTTCTTCACTCACTTATAGAACTGTTATATTCAACACATACCAGTTGGAAACCAAACATACCATTGATACCTCATATTGACTAGGAACCTGTTGTAATCCATGGCCGAACACCAACCTGACAGTGAATATCGAGCAGTTGGTCATCCTATGGACAATCTTCCATCTACCAAGACACCTAGGTACCCAACCAAGGTGCTCGCCAATTCTCTAGGAAAATAGTTTGGATACAATATGCATCCATGCCAATCTTACATTCTCTGCACCTATCAATAAGGACTTATACTAGAACATTCATCAAACAATATTTTATAAAAGGAAATTAGAAGGAACAAACATGTAGCTATCACTTCCTTCTAGCCACAACTCTCTTTTGATTTTGATTACATCAAACACCCATGCGGGATTTAAAAAATCATCAGCAAGATATAGTAACTCATACAACAGGAAGCATTCCTCCTCTAGAATCATGCACATACTTCACTTGTACCTTTGACATCTTCCATTCTCACATGATATTTATTAGATTTGCTAAAATAACTCCAAGACTGTAAAACTAGATTCTTACCAATACCATGTCGATTGACTCGAACATGCACATGAGATGAACAACACATCTTTGTAGATCCATGTTTTCCACAACACTCTCACAGGCTCACCATCTATTGCGTTTTCTTATTGCAACTATGATTCTTCCATTAAGTGGGACCATATCATTGATCATTCACTAGCTTGATATTCCTTCATCATCTTTGTCAAAAGCTTTCTCTTGTTGTACTTCATCACAAGTTTGTCTTTTGCATAATTCTTTGTGTCTTATAATGTCTGGTATTCAATTATTCTGGCAAACAATTTCGAATAAAACTTGTTGATTGTTGCAATGATCAGTTCCAACATAAACTCAAACTTGTAACAATAGTTTATCAAACTAAATGTTAGTACAATGAAAACTTAAATTTTCTTTCAAAATTACCACAATGTATTGACATCACATACTCTATTTGAAGACATCTTAAAACTCCATCATAAATTTAAAATTGATGTGTGAGGTAACACCGATCATTCACCCCACTTTTTAAGTTAACAACTTTTACAAGCATCTTCATGAACTTTCATGATGACACAAGTAATTTTGAATTAACTTCCCTTTGACAAATTTTCAATATGCACTCCTGAGATCAATAAACTAATTTGGCATGACAAGTGTTACCTGCACACACCAATTAATTTATGACAATGACTCTTAAAGAGTTATGGGAGAAATAAATTACCTGGACAATGTAGGTAACCATGCAAGTATTGTTTTGCTTAAGGCTCTCAATTACCCATCCAGATTGAATGCGTAATCCTCTCACAAAATTTCCTTGGATTTTTTTTTAAAGCAACCCCTTGGATATTTCGTTGGGCAAGGATGATGCAACAAATACCACACACGATATGAAACTGTCACACACGTCGTATGAATGCAACACATAGACACCTACAATTCTTCTTCTCAAACGGGTATGCCAATGAAGCATACAAAGCATGTACTGGATTAACTGATAATTCTCAATACTTCCAAGCCAACAATATGGCTTGGAAAAAATATTGAACATGTGATTTCGAATCCTCACAGTAGAAGACAAAGGATTCCACAAAAAAATCCAATTTGTATCATCATGGGGGCATATGTCTCCCATCGAATCAACCACCTACATCTACCCCAATTTCTTCATCAATTTCACCAATTAGATAGGTGCTCAAATCCCCTTCGCGAACACTTGGCCTAGCCTAGGGAAGACTCCTCCATTTGTTTTCCATCTGGCAGGATGTCGTCGTCTGCAGCCTCTAAAAAACACAATAAGCCAATTAAATTTACAAATATCAACCTTCACAGCTTCTCCGTAGATCCCGCGGAGCCATCACCCATAGAACTGTTCTTACATACAAGATATGTAAGACGACATACACTCCTCCGTCAACCCACATAAATCACAGGTTGTGAATTTGACCTCTCCTACCTCATCAATATCGATGTTGCCTCTGATTTCTTCAATGGCTTACCTCATGGACTCTAGGAATTGTTGGATCTTCAACTGTCCTTCTAATCTCCAAACTGGCACATGCATAGGAACAATCTCCACCTCTTTCTTCTTCTCTAAATTGGCATGAGGGTCATAGTTTATCCCATAATTTTCGATGTGAGAGAATTACTTCTTCCTCATTTAAAAAAATTCCTGATAGATTCTCTAACATCATAATCTAGCCCCATGTTCTTGACGTGTAGAACATGATCTTTGTTGATTCCATACGAAGAATTTAGTAGGCTCCCTCCAAATTTGTCTGGAATAAATGTTTTGGTTTTGAATTATTGTTGTCATGACAAATTCGAGTACAACCACCACCACATATTTGTTGAACTGTGTTAGGATTATAAATGTGGAAAACACAATCACACAGATCATAAACACAAATATTTTACGTGGTTCACCCAAACGTTGGGCTGCGTCCACCAAGGGAAGGCATCAGTTGTCTTATTATTTAGATAATGGAGATTACAACATCTCACTCACTCTTACTCACTGCCTCTATGGGCATACATCAAATTATAGCAATGTACATTAGAAATTGATTATTGAATGTGCTCATAACTAAATTCTAACTTGGTCTTATTGGTTACAACCAACACTGGATTATAGGATCTGAAATCCTAATCCGAGGAATTTGTTGTCACCATTTAGAAATCTCCACATTGAAAAACATTAACCTAATACCTTGCTCCTTCTTTTATTCATCACCTTTTCTGCAAGCCAAGAGAAGCCAAGCACCATCGTAGCTTCTCTAACAGTACTGGTTTTGTGAACATGTCTACGCAGTTCTCTTTTGTATGCACTTTCTCAAGAGAGACTCCACCTTCATCGATGACCTGTCTTACAAAATGGTACTTAATATGTATACATTTTGTTTTACTGTGATAGGCTAGATTCTTAGCCAAGTGAATAGCACTTTGACTATCACAAAGTAACTTTGTCCCGCATCCTTCCAAACTCACCAAACAATCCTTTCAACCAAACCGCCTCTTTGCAAACATGTGAAGTGGATACATATTCTACTTCTATAGTGGATAAAGAAACAATGTTCTATAGCTTTGACATCCAACTAATATCTCCACCTGCAAGAGTAAAGACATACCCTGAAGTCGACCTTCTCTTGTCCAAATCACCTGCAAAATCAGAATCAACATATCCACAGACTAACTCATGACCAATGTTATAGGTGATACAGTAATCACTTGTGCCCCTTAGATACCAAAGAACCCATTTCATTGTTGCCTAGTGCTCTTTACCTGGATTTTTCATATACCTGCTGACAACCCCAACTGCATGTGAAATGTCCAGCCTTGTACTAACCATCGCATGCATTAAACTTCTTAGTACATTAGCATATGGTATTTGAGACATACATTCCTTTTCTTCTTTTGTACTAGGAAATAAACTTGAAGAAATCTTAAAATGGGAAGCCAAAGGGATTGATATTGGTTTCACATTGTTCATACCAAACCTCAAAAGTATATTCTCAACATACTTCTCTTGTGACAACCAAATCTTACCATTCCTCCTATCTCTGAATATCTCCATGCCCAAAATCTGCCTTGCCGCTCCTAAATCTTTCATATCGAACGTCCTAGCCATGTGAGCCTTTAACCTGTTGATCTGGATTATGATTTTTCTTGTTAAAAGCATATCATCAACATACAATACTAAGATAATAAATATGCTATTATTCAATTTCTTAAAGTAGACACAATGATCATACTCACTCCTTGTATAATTCTGGCTCACCATGAAAGAGTCAAATTTCTTGTACCATTGTTTGGGCGACTGTCTCGGACCATACAATGATTTCTTGAGCCTGCAAACAAATTTCTTGTTGTGATTCTGAACGAACCCTTCAGGTTGTTCCATGTAGATCTCCTCATCCAAATCTCCATGTAAGAAAGAAGTCTTAACATCTAGTTGCTCCAACTCCAAATCAAGTAAATAAACCAATGCTAGCACAATTCAAATTGAAACAAACTTAACAACTGGTGAAAAAATCTCATGAAATTCAATACCTCTTTCTGAGAATATCCTTTTGCAACCATCCTTGATTTGTACCTTTTCACCTTATCATCAACACCCTTCTTCAACTTGTAGACCCACTTGCAACCTACAGTTTTTCCGTCTCTTGGAATTTCTACTAGGTCCCAAGTAGCATTCCTCTCTAATGCCTTCATTTCATCCTTCATCGCTTATTTCCATTTATCATTGTTAGAACCCTTCACAGATTCCTAATAGCATGGAGTTTCATCATCATTAGCACTTAAATAAACTGATGAAACAAAATCATCATACCGTCTTGGAGGATTTCTGACCCGTGTAGACCTCCTTAGGGAAGTTTGTGGCTCATCCACAATTTGTTGACTATCATCATCAACCATGTCTTCCTCTGTTGCAGGAGACTCTTCATGAGCATCTTATGAAACTTGTTCATGTTCACCTTCCTTAGTTTCAAACTAAATTTGATGATACTTTGGTGCTTCTTCATGTTTCATTTGAACATCTCTACATTTGATTTGATGAAAGATGATTCATCAAATATTACGTCTCTGTTAATGGTGATCTTGTGGGAAGTAGTATCCCACAACCTATACCCTTTAATACCATCACCATATCCAACAAAGATAAGCTTTTTTTATTTTGGATCTAATTTGGAATGTTGATGTTTTGGAATTAGAGCATAGGCATCACAACCAAAAACTTTAAGATTATAATAATTACAAGGATGACCTGTCCATACCTCTTCTGGAATTTTTCATTCTATTGCTATTGATGGTGATCGATTCACCAGATAACAAGTTGTAGATACATCTTTTGCCCACAATTCCTGCTGCAAGTTGGCGTTACTCAACATACTCCTTGCTCTCTCTAGAAGAGTCTTGTTAATGCGTACAACAACTCCTTTTTGCTGAGGAGTATAGGAAATGGTTTTATTCCTATCGATCCCAAATTCCTTGCAATAGTTCTCAAACTCCATTGACGTAAATTCACCACCATTATGAGTTCTTAAACATTTAATAGATCTACCGGTGCTCTTTTCCACTAAATCTCTAAACTTCTTGAAAACATTAAATACATCAATCTTTCTTTTCAACATATAGATCCACACCTTACTAGAGAAATCATCTATAAAAGTTACAAAATATGACGATCCTCCATACGAAATAGTAAGGGATGGCCCCCAAACATCAAAATGGATATAATCAAGGATTCCTTCACTGGTGTGTCTTCTGGTTTTAAATCTCTGCCTATTGTGTTTTCCATAAATATAGTGCTTGCAGAAATATAACTTTAAAGACTTTGGACTAGGAAGAAATTTGCAATCAGATAATACCTTCAATCCTTGTTCGCTCATATGGCCCAACCATTGATGCCACAGTCGAACAAAATCATTGTCTTTCTCATATATTGTTGCCGCGTGATCTAACTTAGTTCTTCCTTCTAACAGAAACAAGTTACCAACCTTCTTTTCTTTCATAACCAGTAAGATTCCTTTGTAGACCTTCATAACTCCACCTTGAACAATACTCTTGTAACCTCATGTGTCTAATACTTCCAAAGAGATTAGGTTCTTCCTAAGCTCAGGTACATGTCTTACATCAGTTAATATTTTAATAGTTCCATCAAACATATTAATTCAGATGCTACCAATTCCCACAACTTTACACGAGATATCATTTCCCATGTAAACTATTCCATCATCTATATATTGATAAGTAATAAACCAGTGTCTATGAAGACACATGTGGTTTGAAGAATTAGAATCTAATAACCACTGTTTATCATGACGTGAACCAATACTAATTGATAAAACTTCATCAATCATACCTAAACCTGTTGCTGAACCTGTTTCGGTTGAATTTGCTTCATTCGTTTCTTTTGGAGAGTCTTCTTTGGATGCTTGTTGTCACTTCCAACAGTCCTTCTTCAGGTGTCCATATTTGCCACAAAACCAACACTTAAGCTTGCTCTTTCTTCCCTTCGACTTTGACTGAGAGAAATCCCTCCGACCGTGTCCTCTTTCTTTAGGTCTTCCTCTGATCACCATCGCCTCAGATGTAGAGGTTTCTGAATTGGATTTCTTCCTTGTTTCCTCAGACAATAAAGCTCCATCAATATCATCAAACTTAATAGTTTCTGTTGCACTCAAACTAATAGAGGTAATGAAATGATCCCATGATGTTGGAAAAGAACATAATAATGTAATCACCTTATCTTCAGACTCAAATTTCACTCCCATGCTAGTCAACTAGACTAAAAGAGTATTAAAAGTATTTAAATGATCAGCTATTTTCATACCTTACTTCATGCGCAAACTGTACAATTGTATTTTCAGGAAGATCCTGTTCGTCAAGGATTTCGTCATGTATAGGATTTCTAGCTTTGACCATAAATCATCTGATCTCTTCTCCGAGGCAATATTGAATAGAACATCATCGAACAAACACAAGCGTATGGAACTCAGTGCTCTCACATCCATCTCATCCCATTCATCATATGTTATGGTCACAAATTTCTTTGATTTTCCCAAAAGCACCTTCACCACACTTTGTTGCATAAGCAGATCGTGCATCTTAACCTTCCAAATCTCAAAATTGTTCTTGCCATTGAACTTCTCAATTTCGAACTTACCACTCCACGTCTTTTCCATTAGAGGAAAAATTCCAAAAAACACCACTACTTATAATAACCAGGGCTTTATATGAAGAAATAACCTTATGTTTAAAGATTGAACCCAAATCTTAATGGTGAAAAGGTTTTTAAAAAATTATTTAAAAATATTTGATACCTTTTACCAAATCCAAGAAAAATCAACCTTTAAAAAAAACAAATTTACATCCCTTTTTTCAATATCCCTTTATGCATAGTATTCTCACGATACCATTGCATTCAAACATTCAACCATACCATTTACTACTCGAAATTAAGCATCCAGTGACTTGAAAAAGTTCACATTTTATGCAAAACCTTTAATCTTTAAAAAAACAAAAACAAAGTACCATGTGGATGTTTGTTTTCTGATCCGCATCTATGACAGAGATGTCATTGTTGTCATTAGTGGTAGACCATGTCCCTGCTCCATGCGCCATATACCTCATGCACCAAGCATTTATTCCAGATCCGCACCCTCTTAAAAAATATTAAAAAATATGCCAATGCAGAAATATTTGAATGACATGACTTCCTTTATCTATATGCCAGTGCTGAAATGAGAATCGTGAAAATTCAGAAGTCCAGTAACAAAAAAAACGCTCCTCTTATGCAGCGAACCTAGCACTGATAGAGAAACAACGCTCTCACAACCAGATTTTGCCTCACAGATCTCTAACCGGATCTCTAACCAGATTTTGCCACCCCTTCGATGATAGACAACTGGTCTCATGGATCTCCAACCAAAATCCCTCTGATACCACTTGTTAGGATTGCAAATGAAAAAAACACAATCACACAGATCATAAACACAGATATTTTACGTGGTTCACCTAAACATTGGGCTACGTCCACCAAGGGAAGGCATTGGTTGTCTTATTATTTAGATACTGGATATTACAATAGCTCATTCAATCTCACGCACTGCCTCTATGGGCATACATCAAATTATAGCAATGTACATTAGAAACTGATTATTGAATGTGCTCATAACTAAAATCTAACTTGCTCTTATTGGTTACAACCAACGGTGGATTATAGGATATGAAATCCTAATCCTTGGAATTTGTTGTCACCATTTAACAAACTGCAATACATCCTCTAGTCACGCGTACACACTAAATCGATGTACAACCATGTAACAAAAGACAAATTAATCATTTATTTCTTTTGTTGTGTATTGACCCTTAACAGATCACAATTTTCCTCCTTCTTGTGGATGCTCTTTCTTTCTTTCTTTCTAAATGTAACTGTTGAATTCAACTATTGCAATCGCCTGATCCTTCAATACTCAGATAAAATCACTAGTCCTTCTCCTCCTCCATATTATTGTTTTATAAAAGGGTTGGGGGTCCTTCAATCTTCATAGAAGGTTCTAGAAATCCTACCTACCTATGACCCATGTTAGTCATTGTTGTTGATTTGCAACATGGCTTATGATGACAATCTTCTCAACAAATCTATCCTAGCCTTCTCGCATGCCTCCCAGAATCTCTGGGTCAATTGCATTTCCACTATTATCACCTCCTGCAAAATCTCTCTGCCAATTTTTTTTCCATTACTATCACCTCCACCTTTCTATGGATGATAAACTTCCAATCTTTTCATCTCTCGACCAAATCACAATTGGCATGGATTCTTTTTCTTTCACAGATCTATCAACAATAGAAAAACTAGATGGACAAACAACATACTTTAACACTATTCTACTCTCAACATGTTCTTGGGTACTCCCATGATGGATGCAAACCCAAACGGTCTTTGATTTTGTCTTGGGCACTCCCATGATGGATTCAAACCCAAATGAGCTTTGATACCAAAATAAAATATGGGAGAGTAGAGATGATTACACACAACTCTACGGAATTATTGAATATTTACAATAGATTATGATTCCATTATATAGAGTTCACATGATGTTGTTATTAGATTTAACTTATTCCCAATATAGAAGGATAGGTTGAGAGAATATCTCAACCACACACCAAACTAGGAACAAACTTAGTTGAACCAAATATCTCAAATTCAACTAACTAATAACCTCCTAAGTAATAGACTTAAACTAGTCATGTAGAGATTGACTCTACCTTTCAATAACTAAATACATTAACTAATATATTCTCCTCACACATTATTAGAACAAGTAGGAGTTACATATTCCGACAATATTTTTTTTGTTAGGTTCATGAGGATTGTTATTGGGAATAGTTAATTCTGATTTGCAGCAGATTATTTCTTTATTTTCCTTCAAGCAACTTGTGAGTTGCTAATGGATTTGCCTCAAACAACTCATGGGTATTTTCCAAAAATGCTAAAAAACAATAAATGTACAAAGATTTTTTACACATGTACAACTTGTATCTGCATTCCCAACTAATTTAACTACAATTTCATGGTATAAGCTTGAGTTATTTGTTGAGAGAAAGGGTAAGATATCATTGAGACAAATGTTATGTTCCAGTAATTTTGAGAATCAACCTTGAATTTTTATTTCTTTTTCCTTATCAAAACCTCCCAGTTCTGAATTTATTTCTAACTTTTAGTTGGGTTAAAACATCTCTTAGATTTCTCAACCATAGAAAAGTTGGAGATAATAGATAGAGTAAAATTGGATGAGTGGTCTAAGCAGGAGGAACATAAACTCAAGTAACGAAAGTGGTGGTAGCATCTATCGAGTATAAGGTTTTGATTGTTGTTCACATTTCATCAATTTATGAAGATCACTCTTCTCCCCATAGCCCCCCAACCCAAATCATGGCTCAATATGTTTGATTATTTTCCTTTGATTAAATTATTTGTGTCTGAACTAACTACCCAACGTTAGTTAGAATGTATGCATTGTGTTTATGTTATTGTTCCACATATTTATTATAATTCACATTTATATGATTATCTAGGTTTGATGAAGGTTTTATTTTTATTTTATGTGTAAGTCTCAAGAAAGTTTTGGAATTATGAGGATGCATTTGGATTGCACATAGGAAGTAACCATATGATAACAAGTATTTTTCCATCCCCATAGATTAGGTGGTTACATAGTGTAACTATACTTTATTCTAGAATGTAGTTATTTTTCTTTATTTCTCTTTGTAAGTGATTCAACCCTAATTATTGGGGATCTTTTTCTAAAACATACCTTCATAAAGTATACCAAATTAGGTTGGAGAGTGCTTGTCACAATTGATCCAAACATCTTCATTCCAAGATATTAATGATTCATGTTATCAATATTGCATAATTTGCAAAGCCCCACTCATTACTTCAATGATCTTTCATGTGGTGATGATGATACATAGAATTAAGTAGATGATAAACTCACATAATAGTATTATTTGATATCTTTATCTCTTAAGTGTTTCTATAGAGAAGGTATAACGTGGGATCAATTCATTGTTGTATGTGAGATCCTCTTCATTGCTTCACCTCATTGACCTTAATGTTAAAATATTGTTACATGTAGATTTTAAGTGGATGATCCCGATCTTGTTAAAGATGAGATAAACAAGGGTATTCATACTCAAATTTACAAATCCCATATTCAATGCACATGGTCTAGGCATAACAAGTCACTTTCTTCCAAACTTCAACACTACTCATTGTTGTATACCAATATAACAATGCACTCATCCAACACCCAGGGGACACCAGAGTCTAGTTACCTTGTAACGTGAGGGTCCCTCTCCCCTAGATAAGAGTTTTCTCCCCTCGTTATTGCGTGGATATATATCACCATATTCCTTGTGATCACAACATTTATGAAATATACTCCTTAGAGCCTAATACTGAGGACCATTTTGTATTCAAATTTTTTCCTTACTACCAGATTAGAAAGTCCAATTATTTTTTCACTTCAAAAATTCACTTGGTTCTCTCTATAGACTCATGGATTATCAATACCGGAGATACTTAACGATTTTCCTCCAAGGATGTTCAATCTTCGTCGATGTCTTACGAGAGGCTAGTGCCCCAAACAAACTTGCAACAAGTCGATTACCTCTTACTTCTGTTGTTATAAGACTAGTTGGAAGAGGTCCCATGGCTAGATTCCAAGCTCACATGATAGACATATGAGACGTCGAAGACCCAATGACTCCCATAGCCTCACACCCATTACACATTTCTTTTTGGCCTTGAATTTTAGAAGTTCTTCTCCATAACAACAAGTCTTTCCCCAAGAACCTTCTCTTCTTGAGCTTCTTCATGGTTATCCATCTTGTTATGCTACTATTTCCATATATTTTTATTTTCCCTTATTTTATGTTCTTTCTCTCTCTTTTAGGTATTCATTGGGGTGTGTTTTCACATTCCCCTTGTCCTTTTTACATATTATAATATTTGTAGTTCCATGAGCCAGTTATGGCCTTTAGTGGACAAACATATCTTAAATTAAATTAAAATGAAATATGTTAATCAATGGATAAAACCATCCTCCTTTTTGATAAAATAATTGGCTCAAATTTGATAGGATTTTATATCAAAACTCAATACCATGTATTCATATTCAGAATTTATATAAAAAAATATACATACCATTAGGTTTTGGTCCATTCTACCATGACTTAAAATTTGAATATTTTTTAAAATAAATGAACCAACATAAAACAATAAATCATCAAAAAACTATACTTAGAAAAACAAATTTATCCACTTATTAGTTCAAACTAAAATAACATGTAACTTTGATAAAGAAAGGTTACTCAATTTCTTTCTTTGGGATTCAAGCAACTTGAACCTACTTATGTCATGGAAAAATAAATTAATTTACTAAGAGTAATATGAAAGAACTTAAAAAGAGAGAGTGAGAAAATGAGACACTTTAACTAACAATCCACACAAGCATGGGACTTTCAAGGATGCATATGGAAATCAAAATTCCACAGAAGCATGAGACACCAATGAAGAGAATACACTAGAGAACACTCTAAGAATTCATGGTACATGTATCCTAATCTCTTGGAATATAAATAGGTGAGTGCAAGAAGTTGGTGGAAAATAAAGTGACAATGGGGTGAGCAAGAATGCACACCCGTAGGAGCATCCATGTGTTGAATGCACACCCATAGGAACATGCATGTGTTTATAGGAATGCGCATGTGTTCCTGATGTTATAAGTTTGGAAAACCCCAAAACTCCACTCAGTGTGCCACATAGGCACGTTCCCGGGAACACGTGCACATTCTTAAGAATGCATGTGCATTCTTAAGAATGCATATGCGTTCCTAGGAATGATCACACATTCTTGTCTTGCCCTTTTTTAAGGGACCACGAGCATGATTTGTGCTCATTTGAAGACATTGTGGCTCACGTTTTTCAATTCATTGAAAAAATCAAAAGGAGTAGAGAACCAAGAATATAGAAGATTTGAACATCGTGTCCAACTCAAGCCATATATGCTTGATTTCTCTTCTTTCCTCCCACTCTAGTAATTTTTTACTTTTCCTCCCACTCTAGATAACTTCATGTATAAATTTGAAATATCATGAGAGCCCCTAACTTCAATGAAATTTACTTGTTTTAGGCCATGCAAAAACCTTCTTGGTATACAATAAACCCTAGGTACACCAATTCCTTTTTAAATAATTCACAGTTCTTCAAATTAATTCCTAACTCCTGTTTCACCAAGGTGTCAAACATCAATGTTAGATGTTCTAGATGCTCATATTTTCTCTCATTGTATATCAAAATATCATCTAGATACATAACCACAAAATTACGAGTATATAATAGCAACAACATTATAATCAACTACCTTATTGTACCACAATTGTATTTGGCACATCAGTCATCCTAGATTACATAAATAACTACTCATAGTCCTTTTGTATTGAATGCAAATTTCCATTCACCACCTTATTTAATTCTAGTATACCCACTCTTGATATTTATCTCAAAAAAATATTTGGTGTCACACAAATTTTCCATCAAATCCTCCATACTCGGTAAAGGAAATCTATTTACAGATGTGATATTATTCAATTCTAGACTATATATACACATTCTACAATAACCGTCCCTTTTTTGTGTAATCAATATTGAAACCATACACAAGTTCATACTTCCCCTGATCAATATACCTTTGACAACAACTATGATACCTATCATTTAAAATTTACTCTCTTCATCAAACTCATCTTATACACAACTTGATTACAAAATGATGCCCAAAATCAAGTATATGTCATGCACAATTCTCCTCTTAGGTGACAATCCATTGGAATTGTCATTTTGCACAATGTCTACATACCCCTTTAGTAAATATTCCATGTCCTAAAAAACTACACGTTTCCAAGAGCTTTCAACTTTATTAGTCTATTCTATGCCCCGCTCAACTCTCCTCTAAAAAACATCATAACATACCTTCATTTCTTTAACCATGCTTAGGAACTTTGCAAACACTAGAGACACTTCTCTAGGGTCTTCATCCTTCAATGAAAATAATTTTATCATTTCATCATCCTTCTTGATTGTATAAGCATTTTTCTTCTATCATATATTCTTCATTTGCCAAAGTGTCATAGTATTCACAATAGAAAATGGAAATCTATTATGAATATAAAATAATGCATCCATGTGCATGTGATTATTGATTTTTTTTTTTAATTTCTTAAACATTTTATTTGCATGTTATTTGTTATTTTCTATTATAATTGAAAAAAATTGACCTATATTATATGCCATGCATTATTAATTTGTAGTATATATTATTAATATGGAACCCAAAGATAAAGAAAACCCCACACAAGCACGACGAGGAGAAGAAAACCCCAACCCACCACAACCACCAAACATAAACACACAAATTCATGAGGGGTTGATCACCTTGAGATATCTTTTCTATGAATTAAGGGGTACAAGAGATCCTAGTTGAGTGTCTTTGGCCACTTCATTGGATTCTTTTGTATCATCCATTGCATGTGACCAAGGGAAAATAATTACTATTTCTTAATACAAGGCTAGTATGTTCAAGTATTACAGTACTGGACTCGATAAAAACCAAGCTAGAGACTTGAATATTTCAAAACAAGATTTGATGTCTCTATTTATTAATCCTAGATATGGAGTACAAGAACCTATCAACAAGAAAAGTATTTGTATGGAATGGTACATCCACCCACAATTTCTTGATAATTGGATGGATAGGTGGTTCATGGTCTTTGATAAACCTCCTTGCAATAATAGGGAGGTTCCTTTATATGTCTTGAGGAAATTGTGGGTGGAATTTATTTTTTGTCACCATGTGAACTACTTCGACATTGGTGATTTCTAGGGGGTGGTTCAAGGGTCTGTACAAGACCAAGAGAATGCTAGGTATGATCCCATGCTAGGTCCTCATCCTTCGAGACGAAGGCCTAACCCCCCTTCCTAGCATCCTCCCATTGCAGAGGGAATGCAAAAGACATAGGTATCTTTATCATCCTTGAATCGAAGTCCAGTGCAACATCATAGCTTTGTTACACTATCTTGGCAAGAGGTGCATGTTCATGACATTGGCAGAGGGGTTGGACCTTCAACCCCTAGAGAATACTGTGTTGAGGAGAGGGCATATAGACATACTAGTCATTAATGTGAGCCTAACATATGCTCGAGTTCTGGGCAGATTTTCTATGGACCTNAGAGGCCAATGAAATTCAGAGCTTCATGGAGGAGGTTAGTATCTTAACCATCTCTGTGTTATTCATCATTATATATTTATATAGTATTTTGTTTATTTATTTTGATATTTTTTTGTATGACGTTTTGCAGTTGTTACGCCTCTATAACAAACCCTCTACGTCGATTTATGCATCAATATTTGTCTCCACCACTAATGCAACAATAGAGGGAACATGCTCATTCAGTATACCGCATACACAGGTATGTGTCACATTTTATGAATTCACCATAATGATTTCTTTATTTTATGGCATCCTCAAATATAGAGTTCTTGTGTTTCTACAGGTTGTGGTACCAAACAGTGATGAGAAATGTCCACTTGGAATGGACAAGTAGCCTACTTCACATGTATGATTTGTTGAGTTAAATATCATTTAAATCTCAAGTTTGTTGTATTTATGTTGTTAAATTTTACTATTTTGTATTAATAAAAATATTATTAATATGTGCATGCAAGTTGTCATTCTTTTCTCCAATTAGAATACTTGTAGAGTCCTTGGGCACCATGGCATGACTTTTGGGTTTCCTATTTCTAGGTCAATGATTATGCCATCCCTTGTACATCCCATGGGGGTCCATCACTTCTAACCCCCACAATATTTCCTATTCCATGCATCCTTTGTGTCTACACCCACAGGCCACCCACCTGTACCACCTCTTCCATTGCATCCTTCAACAATGGATGCACCCGTACGCCATCCACCCCCACCACCATTTCCATCTGCGTCATCCACCAAGGTTGCCACGCCTTAGAGTAGGTTATACAACAGATTTACTCCACCTGCCATCAAATCTCTAGCATTTACCGAGCTATTCATGGTGATATAATGTGTCGATGAACAATTTTTATGTATCATGAATGGAATTGATTTTATGCATATTTGTTTAAATTTCATGATTTGATCCTTGTAACTGATTCTGGGTGGCATTGCTGAGATATTAGGGTTGTGGAGGAGGGTAACACCCTCGCGATTTCCAATACCATCTGTTGTGAGTTGTCTTATATTGAATTCCAAAGTATTATTTTGTAATTCTTTTAATTCATTATGGAAAAAAAACATATAACACTTTTTCTTTGTTCAGTCTCCAGCGCGATGAAACACACCCAAGTGCAAAACCACTCAAGTTGCTTCTTCGAGCAAGAGAATAAAGATCAATTTCTTGGATGCTCCTGAGGGTGGCCAGGGTTGAAGTGGTCAATGAGTGGCTAGCATTTTGTATATTGGGCATGATGTGCCATTTTGTAAAAAATGTATAGTTTAGACGATGTTGAGTATATATTTCATGGCACATTTTTTATGAATCTCATTATTTGTTTAATTTATGTTGATGAATGTATGAATTTCAAAGTGTTTCAATTTCCACTATTTTCTTTTGTATATGAAATTGCAATAAATAAATCTAATCTAAATGGATTTAAAGAAATATATTCTCAAAAGATAACTCTCAGAAATAGTAAATAGAAAAAACTTCGTAACTCTATTCTTCTAAGAACTAATTCTACATAAAGTTAACACTACAATGATATTCCTAGGAAACATAGATTTACACTATTTTATAAAGGGATAAACCTACACGAACATCACAAGCAATTTTCCATTTGATTCATACTTTCCTACAAAATTAATTCTACAACAATTAATGCATTAAATGACAACATACCTATTACAAAAAATAAGAGAAACAAATTAATAAAGCACATATAACTATTCACTAAAGATAACAACGTAAGTAATTTACTCAATCACATAAGATAACTTGACATAATGGAAATCCTTACTAGATGCATAAGACTTCAAACCGACAATAGAATAATCCATGAGTTGAAATCAATGCACACAAAAATATTTAGTAAAATGTTCCTTAACCCCATAAAACATTTATGAATTAGTCTTTGAAGTAATACTTAGTACAATTCATCCCCATTTCCATGCCTTGACTTGCCTTTCGATTCCTTTCATTTCCTTGCCTTGCCTTGTTGTATGTAAACCTAGACCTTGCCGTGCCATGCCTTGTCTTCCCTTGCCTTGCCATGTCTAGCCTTACCTAGCCTTGCCTTTCCATGCCATGCATTTCCTTTCCATGCCTTGTCGTGTCTATCCTTACCTTACCTTTTCTTTACTTTTCTTGACTTCACATGTCATGCTTTTCCTTGTCATTCCTTGCCTTGTATTTCCATGCCTTGCATTACCTTACCATGCATTTTATTTCAATGCATTTTCCTATCTATCCTTTCCTTGTCTTGTATTTCCTTTCCTTGCCTTGACTTGTCATGTCATGTCATGCCTTTCCATGCCTTGCATTGCGTTGCCATGCTTTGTATTTCTATGCCTTTCATTTCCTTTCCTTTCCATACCATGCCTTTACATACCATGTCTCGCCATTTCTTTCCTTGACTTGACATGTCTAATATTTCCTTGCCTTGCATTTCATTTCCTTTCCTTAAATTTCCATGCCATGATTTTCCTTTCCATTCCTTTCATTTCTTTTTCTTTCCTTTTCTTTCCTTTCCTTGGCTTTCCTTTCCTTTCCATTTGTTTTCTTGCCTTTCCTTTCCATGTCTATCATTTCCTTTCCTTTCATTTCATTTCCTTGCCTTGACTTTCCATGTCATGCCTTGCCTTTCCATGTCTTTCCTTGCCTTTCCTTGCATTTCCTTGCCTTTCCATGTCATGCATTGCCTTGCCATGCCTTACATTATCTTGCCTTGCATTTCCATGCCATGCCTTGCCTTTCCATGCCATGCCATGCCTTTGTAACAACCCTAGTTAAATAGTTCATAGGGATTTTTAAGTATAATTAATTCCATAATTAATTGTCCTAATATGGTTTTAATTAAAC
>JASDQU011505024.1:0-19992 GCA_032191745.1 Picea mariana | reverse complement strand
ATGGAGATCGAAATGAATCGAGCTGAAAAAGATATAATATAAGGGCACATCAACTGATTTCAGAAATACCATACAATCTGTAGCGGAAGCCATAACTTACTTTAGTTTTGTATTGGTTATAATAATTAACAACAGACCAAGAAGAGAGCATACGAATGGATAAATGGAATAGCGAAGTAAGATATTCTAATTTAAATTCAGTCTCCATAAATTCCTTCTATAGTACTTGATCGTCAAGGGAGCTGCAAAATTTGAAATGGAGTTTTTATTACATCCACGGAAAATTAAAAAACATTACATATGCAACCAATATTATTATAATTCAAGTGACAAGGGAATACATTTCGATACCAGTGTTTCCATAACATCTGTAGCGAAATAGAAAACACTACATATACAAACAAATCTTATTACAATTCAAGCGATAAGGAGAATTCATTCAATAATAGTGTTTTTATTACATCTATGGTGAATAAGAAAACCATACATATATAACCAAATCCTATTACAATTCAAGTGCAAAGGAGAATACCGTCACTAACGAAGATAGGCTTGGAAATTTTCTTCGACAATTGGTGATCCTTTTGTCCTCCCACTTGCTAATCATAGAGACGTCACTGGTACCTCCCAACCAATACTAGGGGTACTCTTCTTCCCCCTTATCCCCCCAAACCGCAAAGGGGGCACGAAAAAAACTACCATAAATCCTCTAGATCCCAGCTTGCCTCACAAGGAAGAGCCACCACTCCTCTCAAGCATGGGTATCCCAGATCTCACAAGTAAAACCAGTCAAAAATTTTGCAACATAACTTTACCCATCACCAGTGTGATCCATTTCTCATCTAGGCCATTTGTTTTATAGAATTTATCCATGAAGCATCCCCACTTGCACAATTAATTCGCTTTTTAATTAAATAATTTAGAATTATTTCCCCCTTACACTTGTCATCCTCTCCCCCAAGTTGCACAAGTAATTCCACAATTTATTTTAATAAAAGTCAATTTCCCACAAAGGAAGGAAATCATTCTAAACACACAAAGGAAGGCACATTCTAAACACACAAAGGAAGGAAAGAATAAACCATTTGATGATTCCTCCATCTTCAAAGGTGGAAAGGGAAAGAAATGGAAGTCTAAATGCAATTACTACAACCATGACTATCATCCCAAATCAGCATGCATGAAGAAACAAATTGATCTCATGGTGTAGGTACTTTAGAAGAAAAACCCTGGGGAACACATTCCCAAGGTTGTCAAGAAGAAACCAGGAGACCAACTGCCAGAAAAGAGAGGTAGTTATCATGCTTTAATTGATATTCATTTTTCTCTCGATGCTTGGATCCTAGATCCAGGAACATCCCATCATATGGCAGCCTAAATTTTTTTTTATCTTCTACTACTGCATGCATGGGTCCTCCCATCCTCATGGGATATGATACCCTAGTTGAGGTGACTGGACAAGGGAGGGTAGAACTTCAACATGGATGTTTTGAGAACGTCTTACATGGTCCAAAAATCTCTATGAATCTAATCTCTGCTTATTAGATAATGCACTTTGGCACAAGAAAAAAGGTGGAGTTCACACCTTATTCCGTAATCATGTATGACATGCATGATAACTCGAATATTTTTGTTGATGAGGTAAATCACCAATCTCGTTTGTATACATTCAATAAGTTTATTGCTAAATATGATTCTATTTTACTACCGATGCATGATGATAATGATAGTACATTATGGCACAAGAGATTTGGTCATCTAAAATTCAAATACATGCAACAACTTAGCCAATAGTGAATGGTTATAGTATTTCCAAACATACACTTTTCCAAAGGAGTTTGTCAAGGATTCATTCTTGGAAAACATCCTCAAGATAATTTTGAAAAAGGGAAGGCTTGGAGGGCCTCCTCTCCTTTGGAACTCATACACAATGATCTAATGGGACTCTTTACACATCCTTCCATCATAGAAGTGAGGTATGTGCTTACATTTATTGATTATTTCTCACAATACACTTGGGTGTATTTTCTTAGGGAGAAGTCCAAAGTTTTTGAGCATCTCAAAGAATTTAAAGCTCATGCAGAGAATCAATCTAGGAGGAATATCAAAATCCTCCGCATAGAAAATGGGGGTGAATATGTGAACCAATATGTCCAACATATTTCATCAAAATCTGGTATACACCTACAATATACAGTACCTTACGCTCTGTAGAAGAATGAAGCAGCCGAGAGAAGCAACAGATCCCTCAAAGAGATGGTTGCTTTCATGTTCCATGCAAGTTCTCTACCTTCCAAGATTTAGGATGAGACACTTAACTATGCTAACTAAATTCATAACAAATATCCTCACATATCTTTCAAGGACAACACTCTTTTTGAGGCATGGAACAACAACAAACTAAAAGTCACCCACTTCTGAATATTTGGATCACACGCATGGGCCCGCGTATCCTTTTAAAAGAGGAAAGAATTAGATTCACATAGTGCCACATGCATATTCATGGGATATCCTGATGGTGAGAAGGGTTAACGACTAATGGATCCCTCAAGGAACAAGCTCATTATTGAGCGAAGTGTCCAATTTGAGTAAATTCCCTTGCATTCACCATTAGAGCCACATGTAGATACCTAGACACTTCCACCGACACTAGACATCAGAGATGATGAGTCCAATAATTTATATCATGGTTCATATTTGAGGTCTAAATTTGATTTGGAATATGATGAGAATGCAGATGATGAGCCACAAAAAAATCCCAAGTGAGCACATACCACCCTATAGGTAGCAGGTGATGTTGTGGGGGTCTAATAGATTAGAGGAGGAGGATGTCCTAGTTTGAGGATCCTCGTATTTCACTTGAAGCTACTCAACCAATGATACCCATACATTTCCACATGGTTTTATCTTCATAACCATAGAACTATGCAGAGGCTACAAGGAATCCCTTCTGGGAAGCCATTATGTAGGAGTAGTACAACTCTCTCCTCGAGAATTAGACTTGGGATCTGGTTCCACTTCATTCAAATAGGAATCTTGCCATTAGTATATGGATCTACAGGACCAAGAGGGTAGTAGATGAACAGGTGAGAAAGTACAAGGAAATAATGGTTGCCAAAGGTTTTCAGCAAATCCATGGGATAGACTATGATGAGACCTTTGCTCTAGTAGCAAAGATGGAATCCATGTGATTGGACCTTTCCATTGCATCAACCAAGGGGTATGAATTTCAGTAGATGGAACTGAAGAATTCCTTTCTTCATGGGGATCTCTTAGAGGAGATTTACATGGAACAACCACAGGGGTTCATACAAAACTCATATGTAGTATGTCGAATGAAAAATTCACTCTATGGTCTCAAGAATATGCCTAGAGCATGGTATGTAAAGATGGATGTTTATATGCTTTCTCGACATTATTTTAGATGTAAATCAGATCCAAACATATACATGTTGAGAACCTTAAAATCCTTATTGATCCTAGTTATATATGTTGATGACCACTTGATCATAGTAAGTTCAGCCTCAACAATTGTTGCGGTCAAAGACATTCTACATGATAGGTTTTCTATGATGAGCATGGGTCCACTAAACAATTTCCTTGGAATCAAGATTAGTCAAGATGATTCTGAAGGCATCAAGCTATCTCAAACTAAGTATTCCAGGGATCTCTTGCTTAGATTCACATGACTGACTGCAAGTTGACAACCACACCCTTTTTTTCTAGGGTACATACTGAGGATGGAGAGGGTACACCAGTGGTGGAGAGCACCTTGTATCGATAGCTTGTGGGGAGCCTTTTGTATCTCACCCACACTTGAATGGATCTATCATATGCAGTAGGGGTAGTTTCTAGGTACATGTAGGAGCCGCATAAGTTACATTGGAAGGATGCCAAGCACATCCTTAAATATATTCAGGGAACCACCAATTATGGGATCCACTATGCAACAAGTTGTACATTAGATCTCATGGGCTTCATAGATTCTGATTGTGCTGGTGATAACACATATCACAAGTCCACTTTTGGGTACGTGTTCAGTTTGGGTTTTTGTCCCATCTGTTGTTTGAGAAAAAAACAATTAGCAATTGCTTTATCATCAGCAGAGGTCGTGTACAGAGGAGAGTTCAACGTCACTATTTAGGAACTTTGACTTCATAAATTCCTCATTGAGATTGGCATATATTTCCACCATATGACTATCATTTGGTGTGACAATCATAGTACTCTCAAGTTTTGCAGAGAACCAATTCAACGACATTGAACCAAACACATTGAGATCCATATGCATTACATTAGAGAGTTGGTAGATGACATGATCATCAATTTGCAGTATTGTCCATCCGTCGAACAAACTACAAACATATTCACAAAGAAATTTACTGAGAAGAAGTTCCACTTATTGCACAATTGTCTTGGAGTGAAGGACACAGTTTTTAAACAACCGCATTTCTTCCTTCTTCATTTTTTATGTATTGTACTTTGAGGGAGGGATTTCTCATGAGGCTTTCCCTCTTTCCTCTATTTTCAGTGTTTCAGTATTAGATGCATTGTACAATGGGTACCTAACATGGCCTTGGTTTTCGAGACCTATTCATCATTTACACCCTAGTAGTGTTTAGGGGAGGTGTTGGAGATATTACATGCTCACCTAGTATTTATTTTCCTAGGTTGACTAGTCTATGTTGAGGGAACCCCTAGTCATAAATATTCTCTCTTAGATGAGAATATTCTCCACTAGATGAAGATGCCACATCCTCTTTATTATTGAGTCAGTTACACCTCATTTATACTAGTGGAGTGGATTCTTGCATGGTAACCTCAACATTATCACCAAGTGTTGCATGCATACCTCAGTATCATCACCATGAGGGCACACTTACCTTGGTATCATCACTAGGAAGGCGCCACACATGTGCATTCTATATTTTCTCCTCACTCCACTTGTGATTAGATAGTTAATTGATGACCATATGTCCAGTTAAGTAGGACTAAGTGGTAGTTCGCTCCAAAGGTTGTCAATGAGTGCTCATATCTCTCTAGATCACTTCTATGGCACTTTATTTTTCTCATGTAGAGTATATCATTATATTTGTACTATTCTCTCATTGTGAATACAATTCTTTTCATTATTTCTTTTTTCTCTATAGCAAGCTTTATGTGATTTTTCTACTATCTAGATTCTCTATGTGATAATTTTCCACGAAACTTCGTAATTTATTTTAATGGAGTTAAACTACTAATGGGGATTTTTTTTTAAGTTTAGTGTGGGGATATGAATTTTTTCTTTTAACATTTTATATTGTGTTGGCTTACTATAAGCTCCATAGTTATAGCATGAGTATTAATAGGGAAGGGAGGTTGATTACTTTGTTCAATGTTATTTCCTTGGCATTGAGCATAGTTAAATTATGAAATAATAACTATTGTGAAACAATTGTTAAGTAATATTGAAATTAAGATTATGAATCAAAACATTTTTCAATATAGAGATTGGAACTATAGAAACTATTAGGTAAATTAACACTTCATGGAAAGGATATTGAGTATATGCATAGCATAGAGTTAGATGTACTATAATAGTAATTTTGTTGTGGAAGAGTTCTTAAAAGGAAGGGTTATGTACAATAGGGTTAGTTATATCTTATAGTAGTAGTTATTGGAATATGTACATGAATTATATTCATTAGTGATGGAAGAGTATTACATGTTGGGATCATATCCTTTATAAAAATATAGATGGTATTTGCTCCAATTCTATTAAATTGTTTGCATCAACCAAAAGTATCTTCGGCTTATTGGACTTTTAATTACTTGATTTTTTTATGCACATAAATGGGATTTTTCCCAGAGGTCAAACTTAATTTGCATACTAATGTGTAAGAAAAACAGATTTCATCAAAACAGTTTATATTTTGTCACGCATACCTACTTTGGATGTTGTCCCCTTGATTTGAATCAATATATGGTGTGGTAGCAATATTCACATAAGCAATAGAATCCTTACTCAACAAAAAATTGGCATTGTGTTGAGCCTGCCATAAGTGAGTAACTTTACTAAAAGGATTATGAGAAATTAGCTTCTAGAATTCAAAATGGTTTGTTATAAATCCCAATCTACCATATGGTTGTGCCATAGGAATTGTTTTGTTAATTTATTAATTGGAATTTCCTCTTTCCATAAGCATCCATTATTGGAAAATTGAATTAATCTTGCGTCATGAAATTATGTCGATATATGGCTGATTTAGTAACTAATTATCTCTTGTGCCATTAATTAAGTTGTTACACATCAATATTACTCAATAGGATAAGTGTCGCATGTTCCTCTCAACTGTCGTAAGTGTCACATGTTCCTTACAACTTTTGCAAGTGTCGCAAGTTGTTCACAAGTGTCGCAAATGTTGTTCAAGCATACTGCCATAATTACAACACTAAGGAGGCACTTAAAACATCTCACACACTTGATTTGGAGGAGGGAAAATGGTTAACTAAAGTCAAGGAACTCTTATCACCTGAAAGGAGCCCTTAAAACAGGGTTTTGAGGGAGAGCGCTCCCCTATGGCATCCTTAGGAGCATTGGCGCTCCCCCACAAGCTACTGGGGAGAGTTATAACAACAAACCACTTCTCTGAGAGAGCGCTACCCATCCTTAGAGCGTTGGTGCTACCCTTGAGCCTCCTAGGGAGCATTATAGTGCCTTGATGCCCCTTTTGAGGGAGCGCTATCTAATTTGAGGCAGTGGTTGGCCCGTTGAGGAGAATTAGGGGAGGATCTCTCAAGTTTAGAAGGTAGTTGCATTCGAATTCTTGGTTCCATCAAGAGATCCCTGATCTAAGGAGGGGATTCCTCAACTTATTCTAAATATAACTCAAGAGGTTAAGCTTCTCTTAACCTATATAAGCAGGCTCTATGGTGGTGAAAAGGGGGAAGAATTACTAGCATGAAACCTATGATCTCATATGAAACACACAGTCATTCAAAGGAGAGTGATCAGTGAAGCTGTTATCATCTAGGTTGTGGATCTTTCGAGCAAGGGTTAGACAAAGGGGACTTGACGAAGTTGTCGCATTCGCATCTACGATTGTAAGTACTGTTGTCGTTATTCTCATTAATATGACATGCTTGGCCTGTTTCTTTCTAGGTTGTGTATGATCTTACATTAACTTATCATTGATAGATAGATCTGTTTTCAAGCTAATATCAATAGAGTAGGAAGCGGTCGTACTTTGTTTGTCTACAGGACTCATCGAGCAGCGAGAGTTTGGAGCTCAACTCGGAGCGTGCAGGGACAAACGTCGATAAAAAGGTACTTCTGTTCTCCTCCCTTCTCATGTATTAGTTTGTATAGATATGAAAGGAATTCAGTGTTCACGTTAAGCATTTTCTGTCTTAGAGTTAGGGTCTATCTCTTTGAGGCAATCTACCTGTCCACAGGGAGATTTTCCTATAACAGAAACTGGTGACTCCAATGGGGAGAAGCCTCAAATCGAAACTTCTTGTTTTGATTTCTCCTCATTGACCTTGTCTTACCCCTTGATGGTTTTCAGACCTGGTTCACTCCTTTTTGATTGATTTCATGAGCTGATTGACTCCCTACCCCATCACACTCAGCTTGATTGTCGAGACTGAACTGCAATTTTTGGATTTTTGATACTTTTAGGAGCTTTCTGAACCTGGCGCCCCTGCCCCTATGTTAACAGTGTGCTAGCACTCCCTAAGTGCCTTACATAGAGCATTATAATGCTCCTTGTCCTTGAGAATAGAGCGCTAGCCCTCCTTTGGCCAATAGACCTTCCAGAATTGCTTTTTTCAGGGTTTTACCTCTGTGTTTCTCTTGCTGGGTCACCTTGTGAGTCAATGCTTCTTCCTTTCCAGCTTTGACATCTGTCTTTTTTTTGAAGAACAAACATCTTGCTGTTCGGATTTTATAGCCTTCTTCACTATTGTTTTTGAGTTTTTCTATCATTTGGAGTTTGAAACCCGTGCATTGTCTTTCTCTCCTTTTTTGACTGAGCGAAAAACGCTGGTGAAGGTCATCAGAGGCCTACGGATATTTTCATTTGATTTTAGTTAAGGTCATTGTTCTTCGACATTTCTTTTGGTGTGAAGTTCTTGATTTTTCCTTGATTGTTTCTTTTCTTTCGCTTCTTGTTTTGATCGCAACGAGAGGGTGTATTGTTTGTATGATTCTTGCTTGTGTTGGTCTAATTTTCATTCATCCAAGAAGATAATTAGCAAGATGAGCATTGTTTTGAATTAATCATTATTCACATGCAAACAATAAAGAAGCACCTTCACGATTGATTGTGCATATTAGAAGGTATCTCAAAAGTTTTAGCACCACATCGGATTTGATTTAAAGAAAATTTGTTTGAGGACATTCCTTATTAGTGCTTGTTAGTGAAAAGAACTCTCTCTCTCCCTTAGATAGATGTTCATCAAAAAAAAATGACTGTTTATCATCTTTGATGCATTTTTTGGGAATGAGTCAGAATTCCATCCGTTTCACTTCCATGCACCCCTTTTGAGTAAAGAACAGCTATAAAATGAACGCTAATTAAAAATTATCTAGAACTTTTTCTTTTCTAGGATCCTCCACCAACAGTAGACTAGGCTTAGTACTTTGGATTAGGCTGTGAGCATAACTCTCGAAAGTTTCCAAGACAAACATTAGCATCCTGAGTTAGGGAGAGTCAAATCCAATTATCGTATAAGTCTGCCTGGGATCCCCCTCTCACACAGGGGTTACGCATGAGGTTGCATTCGGGTGAGCTACGAAGATTATCCCTCCGTGGTTTAACTGATTGTGGTGGTCAGATCATATTATGGGGATCGCTTAAAGGTAAATCCACAATTACTGCGTGGAATCCTTTTAGTTGATTTCGGGCTCGATACCCTGCCCATACGTTCAGACCGGACTGTCGACTGTTCCCGCCCAGGGGTTGACTGCGAATTGGTAACCTTAGTGGCCATAATCTTTAGGGTCTTACAAAAGGTGACAGTGAAGGGAAGTCTCACTGTACCTGGAGCAGACATTGTTCAAACTCACTCGGGCTCCTTGGAGGGTAAATCCATAATTACTGCATGGAAGCTTGCACCAAGGTGTAAGTCAGTTAAGCAGGTCGCCATTGTAACTGTTCCACCCTATCCACACCCCTTCTTGACTTGATCATGAGATGTTGGATTTCATCACCAGCTAGTACGGTCATCGAGACAAGGTCCTATTTGCTTGGTTGTGATTCTTAAATTCTATTAGCGTATGTTGTTTCTTTTCGGTAGTTGGCCATAGATTTTTTTCGCCGACTCTTTTTCGCCAACATCGACCCTCCACACTGTTCGCGGAGGCTACAAGGACTTCCTCCAGAAAATATGGAAGGAAAAACCCCTTTACCCCCTCATTCTACGAAGGAATCTCTTCAACAGAGCGAGGTTCAAGACACTACAACTTCCCAGGAAGAAGTTCCCACTTATTTAGAGAATTTTCGAATTGTTTCAGAGTCTCCATAAGCTTTCCGCATTCCGGAGGGATATGAACGATGTGTCCTCCAACTGAATTCCACTGGTGAATTTGTCGTCGTCAATTCTTCTAACATTCCAACTGGGTCTCATTCAAACCCTTTAGCCGATGACCCTTTTTGGACCGCAGACATTGTTCAAAGTCCACTGCGCATGGTGCGGGATCTTTATGGAACAGGGATGGGTGCTAATGCACCTATTACCTACACCGTACCCCTAAACCATTTTACCGGTACCACCATTTTTACGGCCACACCGCCCGTTGGTCCGAGCACATCATCCGTTGGCCCAAGGTCTACTTTTCCTCTCCAGACGGCCCATTCTACAATAGTCCCTCACATTCCAACTATTCCCGTCGGTAATGCGATGGTTAGCCAAGCTGCGATTGGCACACCTATAACACCAAGACCTACATCATCACTCCCTGTTGGGTACAGAGCACTGAATGCTTCCACTGCCACTACTACCCAAGCTACGCCGGGAAGTTCCATACCTATCCAACAACCCGGAGGGACCAGTCTTGGTGGTCCTAATCTACTCAGTGGCACCGGTCAGTCGTTTACATCTGATTCTCAAATTCCAGGAACTCTCCCTCAAGATGGGGGGCATCATCCCACCGGAGGACATTTTCCATTTGGAGGGCACCCCCATGCTGGGGGGCAACCTCAATCCGGAGCCTACCATCCACCATACGGACAAAATGTGTCCACCACACCCAGTCCGTGGAATGTCCCTTTTCCGGGAAATCCACAGTTCTCGACAGGACTCAATCCTCAATCTCCACAACAACCCCCTTATGGACAAATGCCAAATCTAGCCTATAACCCTCAAAACCCATCCAGTTATCCTCCGCTCGCACATGCTTCTCAAAACACCTCAAATCCTGTGTACCTTGGTCAACACCAACCTCATACAAGAGGGCTAACTAGTTATAATTATCCACATAACCCAGTGTATGGTCCTACTGGTGTCCCTATGCCACACCAGCATTACCCATAGGTTAATCGACAACTACCTTTTCTAGCGACCTGGACCTTCCAGACTTGTCCCGGTTAACAAATGATCCTATTTATCATTCTACGGTTTGGCCAGCTATTCCAGCTAAACTTCCTTCCAATATCCCAAAATTTGACAGAAAGTTCGGAGAGGACCCAAACAACCATGTGATGACTTTCCATCTGTAGTGTTCATCCAACTCCCTCATGGACGATTCTATATGTTTGCGTCTTTTCCAATGAACGCTTATGGGTTCTGTAGAAAAATGGTATATTGAATTACCATGCGCTTCGTTTCACGATTTCAACTCCCTCGCCATGTCCTTCCTCACACACTTCCAACTACCCATTTGATACGAAACGGGTACTGAACTATTGACCTCCTTTCCTCAGACAACCTTCGTACACATATCTGATCATATTCATGAATGGAGACGACGACGAAGGCTAATCAAAGCGGTCATTCCTGACCAATTATTAGCGGAATGGTTCACCAAATCACTTTTACCCCAGATCGCTCGTGACGTTGCCATGGGTGGCATGGTCACCGAGGAAGAAGCTATTGCCCGAGCTCAGTACTTAGACTTAGTTTATTCACAGTTTGGTACTCTGTACGAGTTGATACCAAATGCTACCCATGCCACTAATGATCCATCCAACCCATCGTCTACCTCACACGCGGATGGAGTTATTGGCTCCGTCAAGACCCAATCCACTTCCCAATCGACTGGAACAATCCAACGGGCCACTTCGACACCCGCTCCCAGTTCGACGGCACCCTCTTCTACCCCCCCTCAAACTCAGGTCTCTGAGGTGAATGCGGTCCAATCAACCCCTTCACAACAACCTAGGGGAAAGAAGAAAGCGAGAAATAAACCGAAGAAAAATAACAACGAACAACCAAAAAATCAACCACAAACCCCTGCTACCAGGAAACAACCACAACGGAAACCGAAATTCCCATGTCTCATTTGTGGTGACGATCACTACACCCGAGACTGTCCACATCGCGATGAAGTGGCCAAGATATTTAAGGGAAATTCACAACCCGCTGTGCTCACTCAGCCTTTCCCACAGCAACAATCTTTGGTTGCTCAAAGCCCCACTCCAGGGGGCAGTTCCAACCAACCCCATGATGAAGCCTCGACAAGTGCCCACATTTACATCTTTAACGGGGTTAATCTGACCACTTGCACTACGACATATGACACGCTAGCTAAACCTGATAAGCCGAAGACTGCTAACGGTTCTTCACCGGACCCGTTACCATCCTCTGTTAATCCTCTGTCTGTTAGTCCTCCATCCGGGCCACTTCAGATTGAGAAACCTTCGTTTGACTCCATTTTGCGCCCTCCTAAGAGCACTATTCGGTAGTCTACCTTTAATCCTAGTTCACGGGCAAAACTACAACATCATTGAAGATTTGGCTCAAGATCTGTGTGCTATGTCCGCTTTAGAAGTTCTACAACACTGTCCCAACCAAGGTAGAACGCTCTAAGCTGCCATTGGCACTTTTGATCCTGAGTCATCAAATAACCTCACGTTTAATCTGGATGATCATCAACCGCGACTCTCCCACCAGCAGCTTTCCTAATCGATGTTGTTGTTCACAATCAACAAATCCACAGAACTATCTTGGATGAGGGAGCCTCTACTTGTGTTATGTCTCTAGCCTGTTGTAAAGGCTTAAAATCACCTGCCCTTAAAAAATCCCCCATAATGTTATGCGCTTTCGACGGGTGAGGTTTTCATCCACACGGACTGTTACAATCCCTAGTCGTTCAGTTGGGCAGCGAAACTATTACCGTTGATGTCGAGGTGGTCGATGCCCCCCTCGATTACAACCTCTACTTGGAAGAAGTTGGTTCTATGCTATGACTGTCGTCGCCTCGTCGGTGTTTCGATGTGTACAATTCCCGCATCAAGGAAAAATTGTCACTATCGATCAACTTGATTTTTGTACACCCGACGCTCGCATCCCTGTCACCAACAATATTCCTTTTTTGGGAGACCACCCAGTTACGTATGAAAGTGTTGGTGTTGGCTTATTGAAAGATTCTAGCCTTATGGGTACTTTCCCTACACCACTTCCACCTACCGTGCATCATATTGTCATCGTTAATATGATCTCGACTATGCCTTATCAATCCTTGGAATCATCTGATCCCTGGATTTTACCTAGTCCTATGGAATTCGATGTGCTCGGTGACACCATGCCACTTATCCCAGCTGAGGCTGCATACGTAGCTATTCAATCTGCCTCTCCCTTTCCGAACAACCCACATTTGTTGGCACCTAATGCCTACTTGGTGCCTTCATGGTTGGATTCCCTATCATCTGCAATCGATTACATTTCCCAAATTTTCCCTTCTGACGAATCTATTATGGAAATGCTTAGTATTGACGATCTACCTTGGGATGATAACCATCATCGATCCTCTTTTCTTCCACCTTTGGAGGAAATCCATCANCCCCCCCCCCCGATGTTACCGATGCTCCGCAGTCTCCCATCCTCACACAAGATACTCTCTCTGAGGGGAATATGGGTAACATCTCTACCACGATAATTATTGATATTTCAATCAAAGAAGGTGTCATGGAAAACATTAACCTTGGTGCTAATTGCACACGCGAAGAAGTAGTCTCTTACACCGCTTTGTTTAAAGAATTCTGTGATGTCTTCGCTTGGAGCTACGAGGAAATGCCAGGGATCGACCCTTCGATTGTCGTGCAATAAATCAAGACTTACCCTGGTGCAAAACCTGTTCGACAAAAACTCCGCCCGGTTCATTCCAAGAAAATCGCAGCTATAAAGGCAGAAGTTGAAAAACTTCTAAAATCTGGCTTTATCTACCCTGTCCCTTTGACAGAATGGGTCTCCAACCTCGTTCTAGTTGCAAAAAAGCAAGGGACCATCCGTGTTTGTGTTGACTATCGATATCTCAACAAAGCTTGTCCCAAGGACAAATAACCTACGCCCTTCATCGACCAAATCATCGATAATTACGCTGGGAGCGTAATCTTCTCTTTCATGGATGGCTTCTCTGGGTATAACCAGATTGAAATCTTACCTGCTGATCAACATAAGACAGCCTTTATCTGCCCATGGGGAACTTTCGCCTATCAAAAGATACCTTTTGGCCTCAAAAATGCTGGTGCAACTTTCCAGCGGGCCATGTCGTAGGCTTTCCACGATATCAAGCATATTGCAAAACCTTACCTCGATGACTTACCTGCCCACTCATCCAATCAATCCTATCACATCGATCACTTACGAGCTATTTTTCTTTGATGTTGGTTCTACCGTATCCACTTGAACCCACATAAATGCATTTTTGTTGTCGAATCCGGTCGACTCCTTGGTTTTATCGTCTCTAAAGACGGGATCCGAGTGGATCCCTTAAAGATCAAGACTATCCTGGCCTTACCCCCGCCCACCAATTTAACCCAACTCCAAAGTTTGCAAGGAAAAACGAACTTCCTTCGCCGTTTCATTTGCAACTATGCCGAGATAACTAAAGGATTCATGCGATTACTACAGAAAAACACCCCTTTCATCTGGGATGACACTGCCCAATGGTCATTTGATGCTCTCAAGCATGTCTTGACCCACGCACCTTTGTTACATCCTCCGGAGTATACAAAGGACTATATCCTTTACTTAGCCACCTCCACCTCCACTATCGCGATGGTGTTAGTTCAGGAGGACCCCAACGGTGAATAACATGTGATTTATTACCTGAGCAAGAGTCTATCTGGACCCGAACTCTGATATTCACATGTAGAGAAACTGGCTCTAGCAATCGTCATCGCTGTCAGAGAT
Source organism: Picea mariana (assembly GCA_032191745.1). Classification (NCBI taxonomy): domain Eukaryota; kingdom Viridiplantae; phylum Streptophyta; class Pinopsida; order Pinales; family Pinaceae; genus Picea; species Picea mariana. The sequence continues at coordinate 5,655 of JASDQU011505024.1, read as the reverse complement.
TCCGCCATTACATCTTATTACACACCACCACAGTGATTGCGGACTCCAACCCCATGTACCACATCTTTACACGTCAAGTACTTGGGGGAAAATATTCTAAATGGATCGTTATCCTTCAGGAATTCGATCTTTAATTTACAAAATCCAAAGCCAAAAAGTCCCTGGTGTTTGCGGAGCTTATCTACGCTCTCCCTCATGCTGATGAAGACATCGAACCTAGAGATTCTCTCCCCGATGAAACTCTTTTTCTCATTATCACCTTTGATCCTTGGTATGGGGACATCCTCCTCTAGCTCCAAACCCAACGCTTTCAGCCCAACATTTCCCGCGAAGAACGTCAATGTATTTGCCACCACTCTCATCGTTATCTTATCGTCGGCGACACCTTGTATCGTCATGGTATAGACACTATCCTTTGACGATGTCTGATTCATGAGGAAGCTGAAAGCATTTTGAACGATTATCACCTTGGCGCCTGTGGCGGTCACCTTTCTGGGATGGCCACAGCCCAAAAAATCTTACGTGCCGGCTACTTTTGGCCATCGATTTTCAAAGATTGTATCAAGGCCATCAAAAAATGCCCACCCTGCCAAGTCTTTAACAAGAAGGCACACACCCGCCCTACTATGTTGCACCCCATTATCGCCATCGGCCCCTTCACCAAGTGGGGTATCAATTTCATGTAGTGTAAGCCTACCTCTACCGGGGGGCACGGTTATATAATCGTCGTCGTCGACTACTTTACCAAATGGGCTGAGGCTATGCCTACCTTCCTGAACGATGGTCGTACTGTAGCTCTATTTCTTTTCAACCATATCATAACTCGTTTTGGTGTAGCACATGCCATTGTCACTGACCACGGTGCACACTTCAAGAACCAGATGATGAGCGAACTGCATGTCAAATTGGGTTTTCTCCATGAAAACTCATCCCCTTACTATCCTCAGGCCAACGGAAAATTTGAGGCCATCAATAAAGTCCTAAAAACCATGATTCAACTCATGGTAGGGGAAAACAAGACATCGTGGCATCTACAACTCTTTTTCGCTCTCTGGGCTTATCGCACTTCCGTGAAAACCACAACTGGATTTACTCCTTTCCAATTGGTGTATGGCATCAAAGTCGTTCTACCAATCGAGTGTGAGATTCCATCACTAAAACTTAAAGTAGAACTCCTACCCCATACTTCTGCCGAAGAAGAACATTTCTTGTATCTATCCAAGTTGGACGAAACACGTCGCAATGCTTCTCTCGTTAATGAGGCACATCAGAAATGAATCAAGAGTCAATACGACAAATCCGTCCATCCTCGGACTTTTGTAGAAGGAGACTTAGTCCTCGTCTATGACCAAGCTCATGACAAATTGGGGACAGGTAAGTTAAAACCCCTGTGGCATGGTCCTTACATCGTGAAGCATGTTATACAAAGAGGCACCTACGAATTAGTAGATCATGATGGAATTTCCCTAGGAGAGCCCCGAAACGGGCTTTACCTTAAAAAGTACTATGCCTAGATCACCTAGCATATGTACTTTGTACATACATTGTATTTTAGTTTGGTGTGTCTATTTATTTCACGTGCTCGAGTCTTTACCTTTGCCACGCATGACTGTGCTTGTGTTTTCATGCACAGATGACATATTCCTTTCCTATATTTTTCGGGTTCGCGGATGGCGCTAGTCAACATACCCAGAACATTGCTTCGGCAGCATGGGTTATTTACCAATTCGACGAGGTGGTGAGTTCAGGAGGTATCTGCTTAGGACCAGTAACCAACAATATGGTAGAATATCACGCTGTCATTGGACTGTTGACCCAAGCCTCCTTCCTGGGTATCTCTCGTATCATTGTCTACTTAGACTCCCAACTCGTGGTTTATCAACTCAACTGTATCTACGCTCTCCACAATCCTATCTTGCTACATCTCCACCTGCAAGTTCGTCGTCTTGAATGAATGATTGATTACATTGAATATAGACACATTCCAAGAGAACTCAATAGTGTTTCGGATTCGTTAGCTAATTACATCATGGATCGGTATCTCGCCCACATATAAGATTTAAGGAAAGCAAAATTGTACATCACATGTAAATTAAAAACACATCACGGACATCATCATGTACAAATCATTTGGCACTGTAAAAAACCCGAGACTGTATATATATATATATATATATATATGGCGTAACTGAAATGTTTTGATTACATCAAAAAGTATGTAGAAGATCAAAATGTTGGGTCTTTACACCCATACAACGTCGCTTGACAAGGCATACAAAAATATGATCACCAGAGAGACTCTAATCTCCCTGCACTACATTATGCTGCGAGTAACATATCACCTTGCACACTACATGCCTCAGTATAGAATTGATATTCTCTGGTACTCCCACAGTGTGCCTCTGCAGATGTAAAGGCACTTCTCCCCTCCGTAGAGGAGGAATGCCCATCGTGAGGCCTTGGAGGTTTCTTTCAACCTCCCAGAGACCTATYACTRGTACTMCYAGATYYGCTRCAACCRGAACRCCCCCAYGAYGTYYTGGTATCRGTATATCAGCCGGGYGCACTRCTCCCTTGTCTGCATGTTGAAAACAATACATCTGTTAAAAACTCTTCTACATACCCAAAAAAATATATATACATTAAAAACTTAAAAACAAAAAACTAGACAAGGTGTTGCTCAGTGTCTTACCTGAAGCATCCCAATCTTCCCCCATAGGTAAAATCAAATCCATACTCCCACAAAAATCCACTTCAGCATACGGGAAGTCCTCTATCTAGAGATACTGTCATCTCAGCCAAGCAAAGAAATTGCCAATGAAACGGAACTCTGACTCCGCTACTAGCCTCGGAGACAGACTAGTCCACCTCTCCATCTTTGGTTCATCCACTGATCGCACCGCCAGTTCTATCTGAAGCTGCATCTGGGGGATGCGCTCTAGAAAAAATGAGACCAGAAAAGAGCCATAACCAAACTGTTTCTGTCCCATCCTACACCGTGAAACCTGTTCCTTCACATTTCGAAGGAACCCTGCACTCCAGTTGAACAGTGTTGGTTCCAAACACTGAACACCATAAGCCACCTACGATATTGATGCCAAATGCATGCTAGTATTGCCTGTCACGCTCGTGATGGCAAACAAAATGGACCAGAGGGGTAGCTCTCGAATATCCTTGATAGGGATTCTACCCCCTACCAGTCTCGCTCCTGGGACACAGTGACGTGCCAGATACACGTCCACTTGCTCAGGTAGCGCCCTCTGCCCAGAAAAATATATGGGAACCCCTCTCTTCGAGAGGCCAGTCAAAAAATACATGTCTTCTAACTCAATGGTTAAAAGCTATGTGCCAATCCGGAATCCTTGCTCTGCAACATCCCATAAGCCGATCATGTGCTCAAGCAATAAAATCTCCTTCTTCATTTTTTGCAATTTGAAGAATTTCAGTAAACCACAAGATCTCAATGCGGCCCATGTGCGAGGACTCCACAAGGCAGCTAAGTCATCCATCTCATGTTCTTGTTCTTTCCACTCAATCATGGTCGCCGAAATCACCTACAAAACAAAAGAATAAAGAATTTCATTATTTCAATGTTTTGGCAATTTCGGCAATTTTTTAAAATCAATTTAAAACATGAAATAAAATGCCCACATCGTTTAAAGAGACCACACCCTCTTTTACAATCAACATGCCCTCTCTTAGCCATTCAATATCCATCACACAACAATAAAAACGTTTTAAAAATCAAAACGATTTCTTTGTGGTTGTGTGGGTGTATGTGAGGATTTTTCATGGGTTCTTTTCCAAAAACGACCCATCCACTTAGATATTGAGGCGTAGGTATCATGGCTATCCCTTCCTAAAACGTTTTTGCAAAAAGAGTCCCCTTTTTCCATCGTTTTTAATATAGGCCGATTTGGTCCTTTTTGGAGCAACTTAGGGCTTCATCTTTTCAATTAAATGCTGCTATAAAAATGAATTTTAAACCATGTGTTTGAAAGAAGCAGAGATGGACATCTACCTGGTCCAAACGACAAGTGAAATGGTCAACCGTAGCTCCGGTAGCAAGTGAAACAAGATCCACCTCTGAAATGAAAATCTCCACTACTCCAAAATCCTTGTGCAAAATGAAATGGTAAATGGAATTTTCATTGTATTGTTATTTATAAACTTCCATTTTTATAAGGTATAGTCATTTATGGGTTTCTCTAACAATATAATGGCTTTACTAAACCCCTGGTTTGTATTTTTGGCATCACAGGTTTCCTGACAGTTCTGATGGATTATTTACCTTGTCGCACTTATGAGCATAGTCTCAGTTCGTTCTCGTGCTCGAAAATATGATAACACACCGGGTAGACTTTTATCTCTTTTTCGGACCCGCATGGACACACGAAAAAGGAACCCCCCTGGAGTCATTTTTAAACTCTTTTCAGACTCTCTAAATATGAAAAGATTGTCGAGTGATCTTGCTTCCTTTCACGCTCGTTAAAAGGTTGGAAAGGGCGTCTTTCGAGCGATAGTTTATCTCTTTTTCGGTCTCGTTAGACTACTGTACGAAAAAGGAACTGAGAGAGTTCTCTTTTAAGTGTTTTTCCAAACTCTATAATCTTGAAAAACCTTCGAGTTTTCTGTATTTGGACTCGTTAAAACACACATTAACAAGCCCATACGGGACCGATCCCTTACTTCTTCTGGTTCGTTAAACAAAGGAAGAGGAACTTACCGAAGGTGAGTTATATTGAGCATGTGTTATCCTCCTCGATCTCATTAAATCAAAAAGAGGTACTCGTCTATCTGAATGGGGGAAAATTTGAAAGGAGCAAGCCAAGCGGTCTCTTGAGAACATTATCCAGCAATTCTTAGAGTCGCCCTTGAACACGGCACTTTGTCATTTGCACGCATCATAATCCACTGAACCTCTGCACTGATCCAATCCTTTGAGTTCCTTTCACTCCTTTGGGTCACCTGACGCAAGTCACAGTATCCACTGCATAGTTTTGGTCCATGTCATGTTTTGTTGTTGTGCCTCAGTGTTCAAGGGAAGTATCTGCCTCTAGAGTCATCCATCCCAAATATCTTGCCTCAAAAATCATGTCAGTTCACGTCCATTTGATCTACCAATTACATCTCTATGTCTGTTTCATGTCGTTGATGGGGGATACATCAAGGCCCTCCCTCGACGAGTCTATTCCTGTCGACTTCAACACATTATCCAGGAATCAGGCTTAGAAACCAGTTAGTACTTTGGGACCTGCATGCCTCAATGGTAGGCCTCCTCACATTCGACAGTAGGTTTACATCATTGACCTCTGATCGAATGATTCCATGGGTGTTCGACCTCAGCTCATCTATTCACATTCGCTGGAATGTACTAGGGTACCTTGGGAATCATTGACATTAATGATGATCTCCCTCGCACTTGTTAACGGTTCACACCATTGACCGGTAATCAAGTGGTTTCTGCCATGTTCGACATCAGGACATCTATTCACATGGTTAGATTCGTACCATATTGGGATTGGTAAGAAGACCCTGGGTTGAGTGATCACTTTGATATACGCTTTGCCCAGGTTGCGAAGGAGTTTCTATTGGACAAATAACACATACACTGTTACATAGATCCACTTTGTATTGGTCGTGGCTATGTCTTGT
>JASDQU011505023.1:0-17634 GCA_032191745.1 Picea mariana | reverse complement strand
ACACAACATTTATCCTGGGAAACCCTCTAGGGGAAGAAAACCCAGCAAAAACTTCCTTATCATAAATTGCCAATACAATGTCAAGAGATAACTCAAACCAATACAGATAGTCCTCTCCAAAATATGCACCACTCTTCTCCCTCTCTCTTTTGTTGGTAACAGATCAGAACTTGTCTCTCAAACTGAGCAAGTGAGTTGTGTTCAAATGAGGCGCTAGTCTCCTTTATTTATACAAGTTATGGCATGTGTGAAGTGTCTCTTCACTGGCAGGGCTGACTTCTTAATATGGGTGGGTAAACCCACCTTTATTATATTTCTGGGTCTTCTTATTAACTGTTGGGGCCGACTTCTTATTCTGCCTATTATAATTGTTCGTTGACCAATCCGCAAAAGGGGATTTGGTCTTAATACAATTACTGACATGATTAATCCACAATGGGGATTAATCCTATAAATAATATATCAATAATAATAAGAATACTCTTTGCAGTTACATTATTTCAACATAAAGGTGATTTCCCCATTGAGGAAACACACTCACACATGTATTTGGAAATTTCACCAAGTACACTTTGAGGGATGAAGTGCGCACCTCTCTTGGGCACAAGTTTCAAGGTTGTAGAGCACCCTCTTGTGTGCATTAGGGTTTTATGTTTGGGGGATCTTCTCTTGAGAATATAGCAAATGATTGTTGGGTTTTCTCCCCTTAAGTAGAAGGGTTTCCAAGGATATTTCTTGTGTTCTTGTGCATGGTACTTCTTCTTGTGATCTTGGTTATTGCAACACTTGTGTATGGTGTAGCTACATTTGTTTATGGTTCAAGTAAATGATAAAATGAAATAAACCTCATGCTTGAGCCTAGCATAGTGAAAATTCAAGAGTTCTCAAGATCGTTATATTTTTGTTGTGAAATCTTCTAGTTTTTCTAAAGTTTGACTATTTTTTCTTCTAACTCTTTTGTGTGTGAGTTCACTTGATCTCCCAACTCCAATTTTTGGGTACATTGGTTGGTAGCATCTTGTAGGAGTGGTGTTTGTTGTTTGGCTTGCAAGTTGGATTTCATCTCCTTTGACCGAGTCTCAAGTGTCACTGTAATTTGATTCATCTCCTTTGACTGAGTCACTAGCTTTCATTAACCCTAGTTGCATGCATAATTTTATCAATGTTCAGTTGGTTAATAAATTGCAAATTCCTTCAAAGAATATTCACAACACACAGGTTGAGGGTGAAAATGTTCAAAGTTTTAAAGAGTTGAAGATCACCATGGAAAAATATGTGTTGCATTCTTATTTTCATGCTATAGATATGGCTGATGTGGATATTGTTTTGGGATATCCTTGGATGGAATAAATTGGTATCGTTAATATTAATGTGCAAAAGAAGTTTCTAAAGCTTTGGTACAAGAAAAAGAAAATTGCGTTGTAGGATGTGTCTCTTAGTAAGCAAGAAGGGCCTAGGGGGGAAAACAAAGAAGTTATTACAGAGTCTGTAGCTGAGTCAGAGGTAGATTCTACAGAAGGAGATGAAGAAAATCCATAGGAATGACACAATAAAAAAACAAAGGAGATCTTTGACTCAAAGGAACATCATGTGGCATAATTGAAGAAAAAAGGACAGATTCTTACAATTGTTGTATATCACCATCTACACCATATAGAGAAACAATAGTCATCAAGGTAAGGGTGTGAGCATCAACACACTTATGAACCAACATGGAACCAGAAAGGAAACCAATCAAAAGGTGCATGGAGGACTACTAACACTGCAAAAAACATCAGGTTAGCGAAACAATCCCATGGCAACACAAGCATGATGTGGATCAAGATCAGGGTGGCAAGACAATAGTTGGACATCATGATCGTCTTACATTAGGATGGATGGATGGTATGTAGTGTAGCTAGAGAGGTAATGGAGGGTTCAAAGGGCCCATAGTGATAATAATGGATGAACCTTCTAGAAGCATAACCTTCTAAGAAGTCCTCTTACATTTATTATGAATATATCTAACTTCCATAGTGGGCCTTATTTAATAATATAGTGGACCTAGTCCACCTTACATTGAATGGCCTCCACTATTATCACTATGGGCCCTTCACCCCCATATTACTTCTCTAGCTACACTACATCACTATGGGCCCTTCGCCCTCCCCCGCTTCCTCTCCTACATTACCTCTCTAGCTACACTACATTTAATGTAGTGTAACTAGAGATGTAAAAGGGGCGCTGAAGTGTCCATAGTGATAATAGTGGAGGTATATTGTGATTGTAACAAACAAGGATTGCTTGAGGAGTGTTATCCTTCCTTAAGGATTAATATATGGTGTTACCCTACCTCAACGGTTTTGACTATTTCTTCTGTTGGATATTTGGTTAATGTTTTGGTTTATTGTTGTTGAGATAAAGGGTTATTTCTGAAGTATATTTGCAGATCTATTCAGGTACTTAACATTGGGTATAATTTTGTATTCATATATTTGCTACTTAAGTACCAAAGATCTGAATACAGAAACACCACAATAGATCCAAAGAAGAATATAGAAAAATATCACTTTATTGTTTAGAAACCCTTATGGTATGCTCTCAAGCGTGATTGTGATTCTTGGTACTCTTATCTTGCAAGAAATGAGAGATATAATAGGGAGATCATCGTCATTTACATCACGAAAGAATATAATCAAGAAATAAATGTTTGGTATGATTACAAGGACGATTGTGATGATTTATATATGGATAGTTGTCATTTCTGGGATGACAACCACGTTCATATTTTATATGATCATGTCTCTACTCCACTTTAGAAAAACATGAATGTGCCAACTCGGGAGCTATTTATGATTACCTATGTCCAGTTTTCATATTCTACAATGGTATTGTTCCTCCCAGATTCAGCTTCGCCCATTTCCCACTATGTGGATAGATCTACTTATTTGGATCCACATGACCAGTGTCGGTCTTTGGAACATCATTTTCTATTCATTATTGAGTTCTGATATCTTCTGCATAGAGTTCACACGAGCACTTGAACATGGAACCCAAGTTTACAATGGCAGTTGGACTACTTCAGCATGGTGGCTTTCATTTCTACATGGGACCCTGGTTTTCTAGTCTACTTCAACCCTATGGTCCACACTTATCCATGGGACCATGGTATATGGTTTTACATCCTCATAACAAGCATTGAGGACAATGCTTTCATAAGGGGGATGAAATTAGTGTAACTAGAGAGGTAGTGGGGGGTTCGAACAGCCCATAGTGATAATAGTGGAGGTCATTCAATGTAAGGTGGACTAGGTCCACTATATTATTTAATAAAACCCACTATGGTAGTTAAATATATTAGTATAAACATAATAAATGTAAGAGGACTTACTAGAAGGTTCTACTTCTAGAAGGTTCCTCCTCTAGAATGTTCTTAGGTGGTTGGTAGCACTATATAAAGGGGTTCAAACATTGTAATGGGGTGTGAAAAATAAGTATTGTATTTGAAGCATGTAACTCATTAGGAGGTTTCCCCCTTGAAAAGGCAAGTGAATATGAGATGCTCCCTTCCATAATATGATCCATTGTATGATGTCTCCCTACCCTAAGAGTTTTCATAATAATAAAGTGAGTTCTTTTATATTGTTCTTGGATCTATTGTGGTATTTTTATATTAAGATCTTTGGTACTTAACAATTAATAAACCATGTGTAGTGCCCATATAATTAATAAATATAAATCCAAATACGATTGAAGGAAAACTATCAAGTCAAATAATCATTGAAGCTCAACATAAAAAAAAATTAATAAACTTACCGTAACTTACTAAGGTAACGATCATACCTGTCACAAAGAACCAACATACTTGTAAGTACTTCTCCTGGGAAATGATATTCAGAATCTTTTTAGATTTTAGATGTAGTAATGTATCTATCTTATTATAAATATTTTTTCCAAATTTAGATGTAGCAAAAGTGGGTAACATTATTTTATGTAAAAGCTTATCAATTATTAAAAATGTAAGTCACATACCTTGGGGCCCATCCCTAGCATTATTCTTTGGAATTTTAAGTTATAATTATATTTTTCAACAGAAGATGGACTGATTCTTTCTCTTCGCAACCCCATTTTGCTGAGGGTTGTATGGGACTACCACCTCCCTCTTGATCCCTGCCTCCTTGCATAAATCCTTGAATTCATTGGAGGTGTACTCTCCTCCATTATTCGACCTCAATACCTTGATCTTATTCCCTATCTGGTTCTCCACTTGAGCTCTAAACTCTTGAAATCGACTGAAGACCTCATCCTTGGTCTTCAAAAAGAAGATCCAAGTTTTCCTAGAAAATTCATCAATAAACGTCACATAGTATGATGATCCTTGTACTGATGCTACTGACATTGACCCACTCACATTTGAATGGATAAGATCCAAGATCCCCTTGAACCTATTAATGTTTCTTGGAAAATAAACCTTGGCATTCTTTCCAAGTGCACACCCTTTGCACACTCTCCGCTACTCAATACTAAAATCTAGAAGGCCTGTAACAATCCCCCTCAGAAGTGGCAATGCCCTATACTGTAGGTGTCCCAACCTCATGTGCCATAACTCACATAGGTTGTCTCTGTCATGTACCAAATCCTAAACAAACTTTCCTTGCAATCTGTATAAAGTGCCCTCTCTAACTCCAACGACCACTACTATGTCCGAGCTAGCTATCTCTGGATGTATGAGTACTTTCCCTCTTTGGAAAGTAAAGACGAAACCCCTATCCTCCATAACTGAGACTGAGAGAAAATTCCTCTTCAGTCCTGGTACATAAATCACATCCTGGGCATCCAATGAACCTCCTGACTCAAGTTGGAACGTAATTTTTCCCTCTCCCTTCACTGCATACTTGGCATCATCACCAAGCTCCACATAAACATCTAAGTCCCTCTCCGTCAGAGTGATAAATAACTCTTGTGCTTCTGTCATATGAAAAGATGCATTATTGTCCAAGAACCAAACACTCCTAGTAGTTGTGTTGGTAGAAAGGAAATAAACTAATGAGAAATCCTTCTCAAACGTAACTGCAAGCTCATCTAGCTATATCTCAGTTGATGTTGTTGCATGTGTCTTTCCTTTACCCTTCTTCTTCTTTGAACATTGAGATGCATAATGTCCATTCTTATGACATGAGAAGAACTTGATTTTACTCAAGTTCTTCTTCTTCTCTAGCTGTGATGATCCTCCATCATTGTTACCCTTCTTGCTAGAAGTCTTTCCTTTTCCCTTTCTTGTCTTGCTGACAAGGGACAATTTCTCATCACTACTTCCCTACTTGTTGCTCTTAGACTTCTCTTGAATATCTTCTTGGATGAAATCATCCCAAAGTATTTGCCAATCTGGGAGATGTTGCTGAGCACTCGGGTTAAAGAAAGCTAGAGACTCAGTCAAAGGAGATGAGATCAAAGGAGATTCAATCCTTCTCAAACTTAATTGCAAGCTCATCTAGCTGTGTCTCTGGTGATGTTGTTGCATGTGTCTTTCCTTTACCCTTCTTCTTCTTTGGACATTGAGATGCCTAATGTCCATTCTTATGACATGAGAAACACTTGATTTTACTCAAGTCCTTCCTTTTCCCTGGCTGCGATGATCCTCATCACTGTTACCCTTCTTGCTAGAACTCTTTCCTTTTCCCTTCCTTGTCTTGATGACAAGGGCCAAGTTCTCATCACTACTTCCCTACTTGTTGCTCTTAGACTCCTCTTGAGTCTCTTCGTGGATGCAATCATCCCAAAGTCTCTTCCAATATGGGAGATGTTCCCGAGCACAGACTCCCTTGAAAAATGGTTCTCAAGACTTGGGAAGACCATTCAATGCCACATTCATGAGCTCTACATCATTTTTTTTCTCCCCTATGGATGCAAGTTGATCACGTACCTTAGTGATCCTCATGAAATAGCTGGTAACATTGTCAGATCTAGACATCTGCACCGATATAAGTTTATTTCTTAAGACCATCTTCTTATTCATGTTAGTGCTTTGTAATAAGCCTACCAAGGCATCTAACATCTCATTGGTCATATTCTTCTTGGATAGGTGAGGAATTGGATGATCCTTCACTGAATCCAAGATAACCCTCTCAGCTTTGATCTCCTTCTTCTCATGAAATACCAAAGCTGTCAGATCTGTTGGTGGAGCAACTACTTTGTCCACTAACTCCCAAAGGTTATACTCCTTTAACATCAAAGTAACTCTTTATTTCCAAGATAGGAAGTTAGATGCTCCATTCAATCTGGCTTCAACACTTAGAGGTGTTGATGCCATCCCTTAGACCTGATAAACTTCCTTGGAACTAACTTGCTGCTGAAATTGCTCCTGTATTGGCTTGTACAAACTTGTGTGTGCCTATCACCATTGAAACCCATGTATGTACGTGACTTCCCTTATTCAAACCCACGTATGTATGCACTTGAGCTTACAACAACCCACGTATACACGATTGTCTCCAAAGAAAACCACTTTTGTACACACCTATTCCTTCTGCAACCTACGTACAACTTTGTATGATTGCAAAATCCTAGCTCTGCCTCAATACAATTGTTTCCCTCAAATCCGTCCTTCGATCTCAGCCTACTAGTTATGGATCTACTAAGATCTCCTACAAATATGATAGATCTGCTATCAATTGATATGGATCTGAGATATGGGTTCCTTTCAAAGCATGTGCTCTAATACCATGTTGAAATCCCCTACTCCGTGTTAACCCCTAGATTTCCACCCTTGGAAATCTTAAGGGTTAAAGACCAACATGCATTATTTTGGATGACATTTTGAGATTCTCCTAAAGTTTATCACTTGTGTTGAGCAAGAGGTTGGTTCCTATCATAGACAAGTATCTGATCGGTACATAATTGTTTAGTTCAGAGTTAGAGTTAGCTTGGTTTTCCATGCATTTGTGAGAGATGTCTACATACATCAGGTGTTGCTACTTTTTAGGAGACGCGGTTTGAGTGGGTCTCTTGACAATTTGGAGTGATTATGAGCCTACAAGGATGGTCCTTGCATGATTCTAGGCCCGATGACACTTTTCTGGGCGACATGCAAGAATTTATTATTTTTAGCAGTTTTGGCTCCATACCCTAGATTCAAATTTTGAGCACATATTATTGATCGTTGAGACATTCTGAGTCTTTTGGGCCTTTTATAGGATGATTTGGCACATATTTCTATTTTTAGTAGGTTGAGCACCAGGGCTCACATGTCGATTTTGATTAAGGATTCGGTTTCCTTGCAAAAAATAAAATCCAATGAGTATAATATCATGGACATGCGAGGACTTTCTATTTTTAACAATGTCTATTTTTAGCAGTAGACACATGATGGTGGTATCTTAGTCATTCAGAGCATTTGTGGAGAGTTAGGGATAGTTTCAACAAGTTTCAAAGTTTTGGGACCGGATGGCTATTTTTGGAATTTTTCGTTTTTAGTGGTCATTGCCATCTCCAACAATGACAAGTGGCAAGCTCAGATTCCGACATGTGGTCGAGTTTCAAGGTGATGTGGCACCTACGTTGCATCAGTTGACCAATGGTGTATTTCCCAAGGATTATGCATTTAATGAGAAATTAATTAAGGTAATGAGGTGGTGCATGGATGAGGTGGCATTTCCTAGAGAAATTTTAGCCACTCAAGGCTATTTTTTCTCACTAACCTTCATCATTTTCCATAGTTTCACTTTCCATGCATCCAGTTTCCTAAAATTCACCTTAGTTTGTTTTTAAATGCAAATTCCTAAAAAATAGGGAATCCCTAAGAAAATAGGGCAAAATTCCTGAATTAGGGCTAATTTTCCTCACTCAACATATCTTCAGTTTCCATGCATCAGTTTCCAAAAATTCCCCTTAATTTTCTTTTAAACGCTAATTTCCTAAAAAATAGGAAAATCCCTAAAAAATAGGGCGAATCTCCTCCTTGGCTAACTCATGCATATTTTGTCCAAATTTAGCATTTAAACATGCGTTTAATTCCTAATTTATTCCCCCATTCGTTAACTCTCCTATTCTTCACATGAGTTAACACTTTCTCCCTTCCCCATGTTCTTCTCCTACTCCCTCTTCTTTCTCATGCGCCATACCCTCTTTTAGACTCCTATGTGCCCTCATTCGCTATATATTAGAGTGAGATCTTCATTGTTAGAGATCAGATTTTAGCAGCAACAACATAGTTTCTCTTTCTTGTTCTTTTCTATCTCTCTCTTAGTCTAGTGACTCATTCTTTGAGCAAAGTGATCATTGTACCAGTTGTGGACTTGCTTATTGTGGTGTAGCCAACCCTCTTGCAAGCCTATTCGATAAAGAAATTAAGTGTTTCTGTTCTAACTTGCTTTTCTTGTCGGTATTTGTGAATTTTGCAATCTGATTGATCAATTTTCTTAACTATTAATTGTGATTTATTTAATCTTTTTGACTAGTTTTTTGTTCTACTTCTATTCTAAAATCATTATGCTAACCATGCATGATCCCTCCAAGTAAATAATCTACATTTTTCTTATCATTCTGGACTATTTAACACGTTGTCCAAGACGAACAACTTGCTGGTTTTTTTTTTAACGTAGAAAATCAGTCATAAAGATCATCAACAAGGTGCCCAGTGTGCCTAGGGACTCCCCCTTGAGGCTAGCAAGCACTAGCCCAAACAGAGAGGGGTTTGGTCAATGACAATTTGGGGCCATTACTCCTTCAATTATCCAAGTTCTTACCATTGTCCTAAAATATTTATTAGCTCAGATTGGAGCGTAGAAATTTTTGCTAACAAATTGGCGTTGTTGTCGAGGATCTCAAGCATTGGTAACAACGACATTGGTGAGTTTTTACTTTAATTGATTTATTTTCTCTAACTCACCTGGAAAATCCACAGGATACAGGGAGGAATCCACAGAGGAACTTACACAAGAAGATCATCCGGTTTCAATTCCCTCACAAGGTCTAGTTCCGAGCTTCAAAAAACCTTAATATCTTTTCCTGGAACAAGACTTTTCTTTTTCCAAGAACTCTTCTCGAAGTTGGTAAGCATATTGAGTTCTTTGGTAGGTCATTTTCAGCGAACACTATGGTGAGTGCATCTTTGACATCTTCATCTTTCGTTTTATTTCCATCTCGAGCTAGTAGTAGGGTAGCTATGTTTTTTTCTATCTAAGACTAACAATATGGATGTAGTTGTGAGGCCACGAGTAAGGTGGTGATTCTTTGCTTTTGATCCATTGAGTTTTGTTGCATTCCCATATTATCCTCATGACTTACCTACACGTAAATGGCTTAAATGCATACCTTTGTTTGCAGGGAGGTCGAGAAAATCAGTTGAGGATCACTTGGCCACTTTTTCAAAATTGTTGGATGATTTGAGGTGGAACATGATGTTGGACAAGTTGAGAAACTGAGAGGCAGGGGGGGTGAATTAGTTGTATACACAATTTTCACTTTTATCTCTTTAACACATTACTTCTTTAATGCACCTTAAAACCTAATAAATATTTTGTCTCAGTGAAAATGAATTAGTAACCATCAATTACATGAAATGGACAGAGACACAAAATATTTATGAGGAAACCCATAAAGGGAAAAACCTCTTCTTCTTCTTGTGGATGTAAAGCAAGTAATCTACTTCAGTTAAATCAAATTTTGTCTGAGCAACTAATCAGATGAGGCTACTACCTCTTTATCTTCAACACCTACTGAAAGACAACTTCTACTACTTGAATGCAAGCTTCAACTTGCAATGAGACGGTTAGTCTCCCTAGATCCTCCCTTCCTCCCTTTGGTACTGTCTTCAACCTGTTTCAAACACTCTTCTTAAACTGTCAATATCCTTTTGTTAATTTATTTCTGTGAAAACAAGCCTGTAACCATCAATTCCATCTTTGCCAAACCTGTTATTGTTTTCAACCAACACACATCTTACTTAAATGAAACTCTGTTCACACTCTGTCAATGCCAAAAACTAATCATCTCAATCTGTTCATGTTTACTCTGTTATAAACCTGGAAATCAAATCTGTAGATAACTTCATTGTTATAAATAATGACCTCGATGTATATTTGAGTTACAAAGACAACCTTTAACTATTTAATGCATATACCTTAGATGTAATTGCTCAGTCAATCAAGCATTTCATTCCTCTATTCTAGATCTATAACACATTTACCCCTGCGTTTTCCTTCTAGCAATTGATCAATAGAGTTCCAAGAAAAACGTGAATGAACCTCTACATTTTTCTTCCAGCAAATGATCAATAGACTTCCAGGGAAAAACGTGAATGAACCTCTGTGTTTTTCTTTCAGCAAATGATCAATAGACTTCCAGGGAAAAATGTGAATGAACCTCTGCATTTTTCTTCTAGCAAATGATCAATAGACTTCCAAGGAAAAACGTGAATGAACCTCTGTGTTTTTCTTCCAACAAATGATCAATAGAATTCCAGGGAAAAATGTGAATGAACCTCTGCGTTTTTCTTCCAGCAAATGATCAATAGACTTCCAAGGAAAAACATGAATGAACCTCTGGGTTTTTCTTCCACTTAAAAACCCATCACCGAGTTCTTGAACACACTCTGTTCTCTCTGTGTTTATCTTTCTCTTACCAATATCATGAATTTTGTCAAGAAGTGTTTACATTAGTTGTTGTAGCTGTCAACATTCACCTCTGTCTTACTTATCTGGCAAACTTCTTTAACATGTGAACATTAGTTGTTGTAGCTGTCAACATTAACTTTTGTCTTACTTATCTGGCAAAATTCCTTAACATGTGAGCTTTGGTGATATAACTTATAGTGCACTTTTCCTTGCATTTTTAACTAAGCCTTTGACCACCTATTCATTGGGTTAAGTGAGTTGCTAGTCCAACTAATGCAGATCAAACTCTTACTCATAAATGCAATAATGAGAAGTTTGACATCAATGTCAATAATGGCAAACTCTGCAACTTGGCCAACACATGAGGATGTGGCGATGAGGATGTTTGTGTCAACCCTCAAGGAAGAGGCATGAACATGGTACAAATCCCTTCCAGATCCCTCCATTGATGGATGTGATTTGTTCCAAGAGAAATTTACTGAAAGATGGGTGGATAAGCCATAAAAATTTTCCTTAATTAATGCTTTTGATAATATTAAAAAGAATGAGGATTAGACTGTCAATGATTTTAATGTTCGTATTTTCAAGACTTATTATAATATTGCTGCTATCATAAGACATAATCATGCTTACGCTTTAAATTATTATCATAAGGCATTTGATGGTATTTTTCATATTTTTCTCAAGCATAAGGAACCTAAAACTCTAGACGAGGCCCAAGTTGTTGCAATTAAGTTAGAAGGACATTTTATTGCAGCCTACAGTTTCACTCTAGTACACGAATTTCAACTATCAATGGTTAAATAAGGGCGGGAAGTCCTTGTTTCTAAAGATTAACCAAAACTTGCACCATCCCAAGTTCCCAGAGATAAGCAAGATAATCATGGCTCAGGTTTAGATGATCCAGAACCAATAGTTGCACCATTTGAGTCACATGCAGAGTTCCAAGAAGATGAAGGTGAAGATTTGAATACTCAGTAGTGTTCATTGGTTACTCCCATTAGTGAAGATGAAAATTTTCAAGAGGATGAAAATTTTCTAGAGGAGGAACCACAGATTAGCCAAGTAGAGATCAATCAACAGGGGATTTCATCTATGCAAATCCTATTAGAGGCTTCATCCTTCCTTATCACAACAATGGTTCAGGAACAATTTGATTTGATACCATTATAGCAGGAGGAGCCACTTTTGGTTCAACTAGAGGATGATGTCCCTTACACTTTGCCTACAATTTCACATCTCGAGGTTGTTCTTCAGGATCCTAAGATTGATCAGAGCTTGGATATCATAGCGCATCATGGCCCGGTCGAGCTCAAGATGATGGAGGTATTTCAATAGATATATTCTAAGAGTTCTAGTTCTCATGCTTTCACATTGGTTACTGTTGAAATACCATGTTCTAGATCCCAATCAACAACCTACAATCAACTAACATACATCAACTATGCCTTCACTATCAAGGCGACTTTGGGTCATATGAGATTTCATGGTTGCCCTCCCTGGAAGGTTGAATTTGTTGACCTCTCTTGTCGAACTGATCATTTGATGACATGGTTACATTGGTCTTTTGAGTATGATGATTTCATCATGGCAATTTTGGGGTAAAAATTTTGGGTGTTAGAGTAGGTCCTTCTCCTTTTCCGCATTGTCTTTTCAGAAGTTAGGCTTGCTGATTTTTTATAATTTTAGGACAACAATCTACATTTCCCTTGTAGTGTATTTTCCCTTCAGTTATTTACTTCAGTCTTTGCTTAAGTGTCACTAAATTTTTCCTAGCTATATCAGCATGTGATCACGTTGTGTGTCTCTCCTTTCATAAATAAATGGTTGTCCACTAGTGCTTTTTCTGGGTCAAAATTTGAATGTCTATCTTACACAATGTTGAGCCTCTGTGTCTATCATTAGAGTGAGTCTGGATGGGGTTCCCATTTTTCATTGTTCCCAAAGCATTGAGCCTGTAGGAATGGTAGTTTGAGGAGACATAGGAGTGTCTTGAGTCATCTTATGTTTTGTCTCCTTGTCTCTTATCATTGAGTCTGTTGATTTTTTTAATGACAAAATCATAAATATTTCATTCACACATTTCGTCAAACACTTAGCAACCTAGAGATAATTGTCTTCTTAAATTTCAGAAATGCATACCCACATTTAGAAATTTCTATAAGCAGAAATACACATTGTTAAGCAAAATATGTAGCGGAAATGCATAATGGACAGTAACCCATAACTCACAGAAATTTAGGCAACTGTCAGGGAAAACCCGAATGTGGGGAAACCCAACGAGAGAGAGAGAGATTATTATTTTTCCTCAGGAAAGTTCAGAACAACATCAGTAACACTTTTTCAGCCAAGAGAAATACCTCTTACAACACAAAACTGTCCCACACAAATCTGTCTTGAAAACCGTGCTACAGTCCGTACAACTGTACGGATTTGCTGAAATTCGGAACCTTGAAATTCATGCCACAACATGCTGTTTTACCTTCTCTTCTGTATGACCTTCCTCCTTCAGAAAATTCTTCAAGGATGCCTCGAAAACCGTGCCCAATCTTGCCTCGATTTTTGTGCCTCAAGAATGTTGTTGTACAGCCTGTACGGATCTGTACAGTACGGCATGTCTCAGCAAATAACATTGCTGCAAATCAAAACAAAAAATGCCTCCTTGGGATTTGCACCCTAGCTCTCTTGGAAATCGTGCCCTTCTTGATGCTCACTTTCCTCTCTCAATCAATCTCTCAACTCCTCTCGTCTTCTCCGGTGTGTCTTTCTCACATCCCTAAGCATGTATATGTACTTTTCTCTTTTCCCAAGAAACCCTAACTTACATAACCAACTCAATCTAATGGCTATCATAAGTCTAATCTGAGGGCTCATATTTAATGCTCCTCATTAATTACAAAATAAGTAATAAATGCTCATTAAATACTTTTTGAGTCCCACAAATTAAAAACACTTTAAGTTATAAAGTACATTCACTTTATAAAAGAACTTTATTTAAAAAGTCACTTTACAAATAAAACATGTCTAGGAATTATGACTTTATGTTCTCCCCATGAAAAAACACAAAAACATGAATGAGGACTTTCCTTGTTATATTTCAACACTCCCTCTTAACAAGGAATGTACTCATTGCCATCTCCATCATCTGGTTCCATCACACTGTGCTCTGTAGGAGCTCCCTCTAAACCTGGAGCCATCCGCAACACCTGCACATAACTTGAACTAGAAGATATTCTCTTGGCAACCTCCCGGAACCCTAAGCTCACTTCATCTTGAGCATCGGTTCGATCAACCTAGCTAAGCCTTCTGCTAGTGCTTAGAAGAGACTCGCTCTCTTCTCTCAGAATGCAATACTGATACCTTGGCACCACCATAGTCTCATAAGCCTCCTCACGCTCCTCATCCGACGTTGAATCACATATCATAGGCTGTCCTCTCAACATATACAACCTATCCATCTGGTTATCGATCAGTTACAGGTCTACCGGATCCACTCCCTCTCTGTACATAAAGACATGGTTCCTCTTGAACAATATGCAATATCCTACATCCTACAAGGTTGATACTGAGAGTAAGTTAACACTCAACCCTGGAACAAAGAGAACTCCATCAACCTCCAAGATTCCCCCAAACTCGAGTTGGAATCTAACATTCCCAACTCCATGTACAAATCTCTCCATACCACCTTCATTTACCACCTGTCGACCAAGACCAATCTCTGTGAAGTCTGGGAATACTCGCCAGATTCCCATCATGTGGTTAGAGGCTCCGCTATCCACAACCCATCTGACATCACCTTCGAATCCTCCGTTGTCGACACTGGAAACTAGGGTAACCAAAGAAAAATCCCTATAGAACTTTGAAGCAAAGTCCTCTATGGCTGCTATAGCAGCTGTCTCAGGCTCCCCTGACTCCTTCTTCTTCTTCTTCCTCTTAGGACATTGAGAGGCAAGGCGCCCCAACTTTTTACAACAAAAGCATTTGACTTTACTCAAGTCCCTTGCGGAAATTCTTTTCTTCTTACTCTTTTCCACAAGAGCAACATTCTCATCAACTCTGTCTGTCTTCTGATCACTGCTCTAAGATCTTTCCCGAATCTCCTCCTGAGTGAAATCATCCCACAGACTTCTCCAATCTGGTAGATGCTCATGACCCACCATGCACTTCACGAAGACTTCCCAATCTTTGGTGAAGCCATTTAAGGCTATCCTCACCAACTCAGAATCCGAAATGACCTCTCCAATAGCTTCCAACTCATCTTTAACTTGAGCCACCCGAGTAAGATAAGAAGAGACACTCTCCTCCTTACCCATCTTGGTATCATGCAACTTAGCCTTCAAGGCCATCTTGTGGTTCTCATTCTTTGCCTCGAACAACTTCTTAAGTGTATCCCACATTTCCTTGGCAGTCTTTTTCTCAGCCAAGTGTGGGATAAGGTGATCCTTCACCCCATCTAGAATAATCCTTTGAGCTCTGGCTTCCTTGACCTCATGCAATTCCAAAGAAACAGGATCTACTGTGGGATCTGCTACAACAGAGTTGACATAGCTATAGATCTTGTTCTCCTTGAGAATGACTTCCAAACAAACCTTCCACTACAAGTAGTTGGAAATGCCATCCAACCGATCCTCATATCTAATGCTTGTAGCCATATTCCCTGTCACAACTCAAGGAAAACAGTCACACCCTTTTGCCCAAATATCACACTGCCCACTGTTAGAGACAAAGCTATGATACCATGTTGATTTTCTTAATGACAAAATTAAAAATATTTCATTCACACATTTTGTCAAACACTTAGCAACCTAGAGATAACTGTCTTCTTAAATTTCAGAAATGCATACCCACATTCAGAAATTTCTATAAGCATAAATACACATTGTTAAGCAAAATATGCAGCGAAAATGCACAATGGACAGCAACCCATAACTCATAGAAATTTAGGCAACTGCCAGGGAAAACCCCAATGTGGGGAAACCCAACGAGAGAGAGAGATATTATTATTTTGCTTCAGGAAAGTTCAGAACAGCATCAATAACACTTTTTCAGTCAAGAGAAATACCTCTTACAGCACAAAACTGTCCCACACAAATCTATCTTGAAAACCGTGCCACAGTCCGTACAGCTGTACGGATTTGTTGAAATTCAGCACCTTGAAATTTGTGCCACAAAAGGCTGTTGTACCTTCTCTTCTGTATGGTCATCCTCCTTCAAAAAATTCTTCAAGGA
The DNA here is from genome assembly GCA_032191745.1 of Picea mariana. Lineage (NCBI taxonomy): Eukaryota > Viridiplantae > Streptophyta > Pinopsida > Pinales > Pinaceae > Picea > Picea mariana. Next base: position 1,813 of record JASDQU011505023.1, on the reverse strand, counting down.
TGCCTCGAAAATCGTGCCCAAGCTTGCCTCGGTTTTCATGCCTCAAGAATGCTAGTGTATAACCTGTACGGATCCATACAGTACGGCCTGTCTCAACAAATAACACTGCTGCAAATCAAAACAGAAAATGCCTCCTTGGGATTTCTGCCCTAGCTCTCTTGGAAATCGTGCCCTTCTTGATGCTCACTTTCCTCTCTCAAGCAATCTCTCAACTCCTCTCGTCTTCTCCGGTGTGTCTTTCTCACATCCCTAAGCATGTATATGTACTTTTCTCTTTTCCCAAGAAACCCTAACTTACATAACCAACTCAATCTAATGGCTATCTGTAACGAACCCCCTCGTTATGACAACAACTCAGATAACAGGTGAAATTTTTTTTTTTTGTTTAAGGTGTGTGCATGCGTGTAAAGAGGAAATAAACAAACTTGAATCTACGTCGCCACCCGACGACTAACAAGACGCACCCACGATGATCACAACAAGAAGACATAAGGCGCACAGCAAGTAACTGCAAGCATTTAAACGACCACTGGGTTATGTACCGTACGAACACAGAAGGAGGAATCCATAGTAGTAGATTTTACTATTTCTGCACAGGAAAGCAGGGCATTTAATCTTAGTTCTCTGCTCCAGAGAGAGAGAAGGTCAGATAGGCTCCTGGCCGACTGCTCAGGCAGAAACTAGTAATCTCCGTCAGGTGTGTCGCAAGAGTGGAAACCTTGCCTTTAAAGGGCCCGAGACTCTTGATACGGCACTGGATTCTTTACACGAAACAAAAATCACACACACAGACATATCTACTAAGGCTACCTAGAGGTGCCTACATCCCACCCTACACAAGCAGTCCAATCAACAGATTAATACAACCCAGCACAACAATACAAAAAAAGCAACCAAGTCTTCTACGGAAGGCGCAAGACAAGGATTCAGACAATGACCACTAAGGTTAACGACAAGACAATGTCCATGACTCAACCGGGATTGAATATTAGCCAATTTCTCCATTTAATTCTGTTAAACCATGAGTACCTTAGTATAAGGTGAATCTAATTAAATTATTTCCCTTAGTTTAAGGGCCTTACCCTTGGGGTTGAGAATATAAAAGAATTAAATGTCCTTACCATGAATTAACTGTACCATTACAATCATACTACCACAATATTGAAAACAAATCACAGTGTTTCTTCATTCCGATGTTATCAGGGCTACAATACCGGTACCATGAAACGTCAACACCATTACATTGCATTCCACACTTGCAGTAAAAAGAATCACATTACAAGATAATGACAACAAGACAACCATTAAGGCGGTTAGCCCAGTCTAATTCTAAAGTCAAATTTGCATGAATACATTAAGGTAAAATCCAAATTTAATATTAACAATAACATTAATGTACCATTACCATATTCTACAGTTACACTTAATTTACCCTCACCACATTCTTCCATCAATGTCTCATTTATAAATTGAAAATAAAGATGGATAGTTTAGGATTTACCATTAATGCAACCTTAAACATTTATCGATAATTATAACTCAATAAGAACACCACAATCTAAATCATTGAACTCACTCAGCATAGAATTCACATTAACCTGCATTGCATTAATTATGAATAAAATGAAGGGTTTATGATGTTATCACTCTGTAAATTTCCTAGAGGTTGAAAAGAGGAAATACACAAAGGTAACCTTAACCAACCACTTTTAAAGCTGGGATCTAGCCCTTCCAGCTTCAGAGAGGGATCTCTCTATATGATTTAGCTTTGTTTGAATTAAGATATTAGGCTAGTTAGAGGCATGGGTTTTGT
>JASDQU011505020.1:14125-37217 GCA_032191745.1 Picea mariana | reverse complement strand
CAGGTCTGAAACATTCAAGAGGTAGAACTAGGTCAATGAGGAGAAAAAATCAAAACAAGAGGTTTTGATTCAAGGCTATCTCCCCAGTGGAGGAGTTGCGACACTTGCGACAAATGAGAGGTATGTGCGACACTTGCGACAAGTGAGAGGTATGTGCGACACTTATCCAGTTGAGTAATTTGGATGTGTAACACTTAGCACCGTCAGTTCCTCAGTATGCAATCAATATCCACTTCATTGATAAAATAGGGCTTCACAACATCCGCACTAATCTAATGTATTTAAGCACTTAGCATAGGTAAATAGATCAGATCGAGAAGATCAAGTACTAAGCATGGCTATATAGATCAGATCTAGCATTCTCACATATAATAAGAAAAAAACATAAGTACATCTATCTAAATACATCAAAGCACTTAGAAAATAACATGTGAACACATCAAGACAGAGCACAAAGCAGCATAACAAAATATTTATGTGGTTCATCCCCACCCTGGGGCTATGTCCACTAACTATTCTTCTTTATTTTTTTTAGTCAATCGGTTACAAGCACAGAGCCTCAAAACCCTTACTCCACATAGGACAAAAGATTTGCGCAACTCTCTAGATCCTTCTTCCTTGTGTTACAACACTCATCCTTCCACAATTTGCTACAAGGACCTGCACTTAACTTTGCAAGTCTCTTACAGTCATGCACTAAGCACTTACAGACTCTACTTGCACTTAACATACATTCACATCACATAGATGCACCACTACTTCTATCTTGCCTAAGAATCTATTTATATATAAAAAATAGGCCTAAACATGGGTAAAACCATGGGTAAATGTCCCATTCCCGTTACATATTACCACATCCAAAAAAGGACCCAAAAAGGGGTCGAGATCCCGTGATCTCCGCTTCGTCTTGTGCTCCTCCTTCGATAGGTGTTATTGGGTAAATCGGTAGATGCGGACATGAACTAATCCCCCTAGATCCACCTGAATCTAGAACAAAATGAGATAGAACAAGATGCTTTCTGTAAGTTGCAATCATTGAGTTTAGTATCCAAAGAGGAATAGATAACATACCTTATGAATCACTTCCTTATATCTTTGTTGTCCTTGCTTCACTCTAGTGCTCTTGCGGAATCAGATCTGCGACAACACAAACCAACCAATGTGAAAACAACAATAGTAGAATTCAATGACAACCTAAACATGTGATCAAGGAGTCATGTAATAAAACACTAATCATTTTATGGGAAAGAGACGTGCCACTGTATTATATTAATGAAAAGTAGAAGATACAACCGAATTTCCTTGATGTTGCAAGTTCCCTTTTAGTGGTCCTTCATTCCAACACACACATACACTTGCTTCGAAATTCACATGAAGATAATCAAAAAAATCTTGATGGGAAAATGGTGGCCTCAAGCATCACTAGAAACAGGATTCTTCACACAGTTTTCAGCCTATTCTTTCATCAATTCTCTGCTTAATCTTTCTTAACCTTTCTTAACCTTTTCCATGAGAATCCCATGATTATATAGGAGAAGGTGAAGTGGTTAAATGGATGAGGATGATCCCACCAAATCAGAAGAACCAGTAGGATCGCAACCATACGGATGCCATCTAACATTCTAGAAGATTCCCCTTCTAGAAACTTCATGAAACCTCTTTCCTCTTTTAGCTTTAGAACGCCGCCGCACCTTGCCTATATAGAAGCTTGTGGAAATCCCGTGGGCCAGCCATAGAGCAGCCTGCATAAATGATAGATTTCCACACTATGTAATATATACAGACTGTGGACCCTTTCTAAAAAGAAGCCTTGTAGAGGAGGAAATAAGTTTATTTTCTCAGGCAAAAAGTCATGTTGGGAGCCTGAACATATGTTTGTGAGATCATCATTAGGGTGACCAAAACAATGTATAATAGAATGCCCCCCAAAGTATGAGGCTGGAACTCGTGATAGCCAAAATACTTTGTAAAAATGCATGTGTGTGTCGGGAACAAGGAGCACACCAATTGGGAACCTGCAAACAATCAAGCATCTGCACAATATTATACCATGTATGAAGTAGGCATTCCCATGTTCAGACTATAAATGATTGAAATCATAAATTTAAGTCATGGCCACCAATTATACACTGTGGGTCCATGTCATCAAGATTCTACATAGTCACTAGACATACAAAGTGGATCTATGTGTCAATTCAAATCACAAATACTCCATTGTAACCTGGATTAAAAATGAGGAGGTCCAGGGTCTTCAATCCCGCATTCCGTTAGTACTAATCTAGCCATGTGATTATAGGTGCTGAAGTCGAACATGGTTAGAAACCACTTGATTACCGGTTGTTAATGAAAAACGTTAACAAGTGCGAGGGAAATCACCATTGATGTCAATGACTCCCAAGGTACAATAGTACAATCCAATGAGTGTGAATAGATGAGTTGAAGTTGAACACTCAATGGAATCTCTCGATCAAATATCAATGATGTAAATCCATTTTCGAAAGCAAAGAAACTTGCCATTGAGGCATGCAGGCTCTAAGGCACTAAATAATTTCTAAGTCTTGTTCCTGGATAATGAGCTGAAGTCGACAGAAAAAGACTCATCACAGGAGGGCCTTGATGTATCCCCCATCAAATGACATGAAATAAGTAATAGATTTAGGGTAGAGCAAAGTATGAACATGATTTGAAACTGACACCATGAAGGCCGACATGGTAGAAATTGACAATTGTAGATGGCCGACTCAATAGAGGGCTTGGTTTAACTTCTCTTGAAAATATGAATGGCACGACATTGGTCTGGGTAGCATTGACTCAAAGATGACTCAAGACAGGAATTTGCAGAAAGCCAGACGAGAGACAAATGGATTTCCCAACCTAGATTCAAATGATGAAGGGGGTGCCATGTTCAAGAGAGATGCTTACTGCCATTAACACAAATACAGAGACACACCTCTTTCCCAAATTCCCCCCCACCATTTATGGCAAGTACCTCTTTATTTTTACGCAAGTTTGAGGAGGATAACATATGCTTGTTGATGTAAGCTCATCCTTCAGATGAGTCCCTTGGAGTATTTTTAACAAACCCTAAGAAGGAGTGGTTCGGTCCCGTATGGGTCTGTCGATGTTTGTTTAACGAGTCCAAAGATAGAAAACTCAAAGGTTTTTCATGTTTATAGAGTCTAGAAAAACACTTAAAAGATAACTCTCTCAGTTCCTTTTTCATAAAATAGTTCGACAGGGCCAAAAAAGTGATAAACTATTGGCCATCGAATGTTTTATTCAAATACTTTTACGAGCGTGAATAGAACAATGTCGCTGAACAATCTTTTCATTTTTAAGGAGTGTGAAAAGAGCTTAAAGGTTACTCCGTAAGTTTCGTTATTTTTGTGTTACCAGGACAAGTATGAAAATACGACAAAAGTATACTCGGTTACATTCTCATCGATTTTCGAGCACGAGAACGAGCAAAGACTAAGCTCCAGGTTTTTCTAAAAAACCCTAAAAAGTAATTGTACACATGACGAAAAAGAAAAACAAATCGTAAAAAATGTCCATACTTCATTGTTCAGAACCCTAGTCTGCCCATCTGCGAGAAACAAAACAATCACAAGACCATTAGGCTGGTAGTTTTTTGAGAAAATATATTTAAATGATTAAAAATATTTTTAGAAAAAGTAAAAAATGAGATAAATAGGGGTACGAACTCATTTTCACTATTTCATTTGTATTTGGTCAAAAACTTGTCTAGGATCCCTTTTTCACCTCATATTTCGGCGATCGATTACAGGGAGCACATGCGATCATTCAACAAACGGTTTACATGAAAACGGTGAGTGCCTCGTATTCTTCCTTTTCAATGGTTCAAAATTCATTTTAATCGGTTAAAAGATGATTTTTTGGGTGAATTTTTGTGTCGTAAGTGCGCGCTGTGGTCGCCGTAGGTGCCCTATATCAGGTCCTACGGAAATCAAGGATTTTTGTAGGCCCCCAACAGTTCACCTGCGGAAACCCTTCTCTGTAAGTGAAGCCCATTTGCGGCAGTCGAAAACCCACAAGGAAAATGATGCATTGGACCAAAATGATTTTCCAAAAAATTATGACTAAAGGTGCTAACTTCTTTCTTTCATCTCCATGCAGGTATTTTGATTGCAAAGATGTTGGAGTGGAGAGAAAGAGAGCATGAAGACGATGATGCAATGGCATTAAATGATCTAGGCACCATAAATTCCCTGCGACAGTGTGGTTTTTTAAAGTTCTTCAAGATCCAGGGCATGACAGCCCAACTGATACTGTTAGAATACTTGGTCCATATGTGGGACGTGGAACAACAAGTATTTCATGTGGGTTTTCATGTGCTTTCCTTGGACATTGAAGACATTTACTTCTTGATGGGGCTATCTCGTCATGGGGCGCAAGTGACCTTAATAGGAGGTCGAGGTGGTGGTTTACCGATGAGTGAATACATCAAATGCTATTGTGTACCTGAGGCTGAGCGACGTAAGGGTAAAGTGGCTATCAGAGGGGTTCATGATCCGACACTCAGAACCATTATTTTCACCATTGAATGGATGGCAGGGAGTGCTTCTCCGCACATGACTCTACAGAGCTACTTCCAGTACGCCGTGGAATGCACAGAACCTCGTGTGTTCAACTGGTGCGATGGACTCCTCCGTAGCATAAAGAGCCAATTGAACAAGAGCAAGAACGGGGAACTAAATTAATTTGGGTACGGATCCATTTTGGTATATTTCTTCATAGAAATATTCTCTCACCTATGCTTACAGGTAGAGTGGAATATACCAGTGCCACGATATCCACGAATGAAACAGTGGTGTGATCTCATGTCCTGGCATGTAGCGGGGCCCATTATTAAATATAATTATACATTTTTTGATTGGTTGGAGGCCTAGATCTTGATGATCGATGACTATGCGTATGCCAGGATGGATTTTCGCCATGATCTAGACTTGGTGTTTCCTGAGGGTTCTCAGTGGGGGGATCTGGGTAAGAAAAACATTTTTCTTTTATGGTGTTTTTGTAAATTTTTCAAAATACTAAACACAATTTTTCTTTTTATGTTTTCAATCCAATGAATAATCAAAATATTTTGACCATGCAGATGTAGGGCCATTACGGCCCCTGGGTACATCCCCTATCCAGAGGTGAGGGGAGGCATCAGTATTATCAAGATGGGCAATCGAACAAAATTTGGAGGGTTTGACTGCAGGGATCCCAGATATGTCGATCGGCGAGGTCCCGAGGCGTTTCCAGTGCGATACTGTAGGGGTGGATGATCCATTGAGATGATTGCTCCATAGGGTATCATGAGAAGTAGTGTGTTACCGAGAGAAACATCCATGATGCCATTTTGTAGAAGCTATGAGCTTCATATTTTGATATTTTGGTCTTCGGACGAAAAACAATCTTTTTGTAAAAAACTTTTATCGTTATATATATACATGAGGCTTCTACCGGATTATTTTTCTTTGTATAATACATGTGATGTGTGATTGGATTTATAAATGTCTCAGATGTCTATCTAACACATAATTATCTAATGCATCAGTCAATGTATTTAGACATCTAGGAATGTGTTGATACTCGATATAATCAAAATAACATTCCAAGAGGCAAATTCGTAAATATACCCATAAAAAAGTAGGACTTTGGATAGCATAGACATTACTTAACTGTAGCACTACAAGCTGTGAATCAAGTCGTACAACCAGGCGACGAATCCCAAGTGAGATAGCATCGGTCAACAATTCGATGACTACACTATACTCTGCTATATTATTGGTTGCACGAACGAGGCAAACACCGTGTATACTAATAAGTTCGTTCATGGGTGCATAGATTTCTCATGCAGTAAAAGCTAGGTTCCGAGTACTAAAACTAGCGCCATCGGCGAAGCCAATATGGGGTAACGAAGACTCTGACATATGGAAACCAAGAACAATGCAAGGTAAGCGGTCAAGGGTAGAAGCTAAATAATAAAAAAGCACACAAAAGTAGCACACAACAGTATGATACAATAAAATAAAAGCACTCATGCAAAGATAGTCTAAGCATAGTACTTCTTCAAGTAAAGCCCATTTCTGGGTTCACTCAAAGGAATGCCATCATAATCTACTAACTCATAGGCTCCCTTGTCCAACACTCATTTGACGATATAAGGGCCTCGCCACATAGCCTCGAATTTTTCGGCTCCTAGCAAATCACGATCTTGTTCATAGAGGAGAACTAGATCACCTTCAGAGAAAATGCATGGCATGACATGTTTGTCATAATGGGATTTCACGTGTTTCTTCTGGGCTTCAATAACTAGGGTGGAATCACGACGGGTCTTGTCTAATTACATAATATACAACAGACATTATTCTTCAGCAGAGGTGTTGGGAATTTCACGTTCAATCGGGAGAACGAATTCAATGCTGTAGACTAGTTGAAAGGGGGTAAATCTCATAGCAGACTTCACGGATCTTCAATAGGCCCATAATGCTGAGAACAACATCGTGTGCCAACTGGTCTTATGGATTCCTATTATCCGGCGAAGCATAATGATAAGGATTTTATTGATTGCTTCAACTTGGCCATTGGCCCATGGATAGTAGGGGGTTGAGTTTTCATGATGAAGACCCAACTTGTCAGTAAGTTCAGATGTCATAAATTTTTGAAAATGGCTACTGTGATCTGTAACGATAGCTTGCGGGATCCCGAATCGAGTAATAATGTGATTGAAAATGAAAATTGTTGTAGTTTTTCTAGTATTTTCGAATGTAGGCATCGCCTTGGCCCATTTGGTGAAATATCCCATGGCTACAATAATGTATCCATGCCCCTCGGCCGAGTGAGGGTTACAAGTCATAAAATCGATGACCCATTTTACAAAAGTTCCAACAGAAACTACAGGGTGTAAGGGAGTGGGATGAGATCTTATCTTATGATTGTATGTTTGGAAAGCATGGCATTTCTGGATGAAAGTTATACAATATTTAAATAAATAAGGTCATAAGTACCCTACTCGCAAGATATTTTGGGCAGTGGCATACTCGAACATATGATCGCCACATGCTCCAGAGTGGCAGTCATTCAAATCTTTCTCAGCCTCATCAAAGGTGAGACAACATTAGAATATAGAGTCAACACCATGACGATAAAGAGTGTCACCGAGAATCATGTATTGATGGGATTGATAACGGGTGTGATGACAATCTGTACTAGAGAGGTCTGGCGGAAAAGTTTGAGTCTGGAGATAAATGATAATATCTCCATACCAAGCATCATTAGAATTGATCAGAAAAAGGGATTCGTCAGGTAGGGAATCCTTTGCCACATTTTCTGTCTTAGTAGAAGGAAGGTCACATATTAGTTAGGCAAACACCAAATATTTCTTGGACTTAGTGCATTTGAATTCTATGTTAAAATCCTAGAGAATCACTATCCCTTTGGAGTATTTTCCCCCTAGCAATTGACGTGTAAGAATGTGTTGCATAGGGTTGCAATCAGAAATTATAGTGGTCTTGCGTAATAGAATATAGTGGCGAAAACGTTGGACAGCTTGAACAACTGCCAAGGCCAGTTTTTCAACATGTAAGTACTTGGCTTCGGTAGTCGTGAGACTCCGACTCAAATAATAAATGACATGCTTGCCGTGTAAATCATCTTATTGGACCAGAACCATGGAAATGGTAGAGTCCGAAACAACGAGATAAAGGAAATAATATCGACTATAATCAGGCGGGAAAAGTAGTGGGGTACGGGTTAAAATTAGTTTCAAAGCATTGAAGGCTTTGTTGGCAGTGGTGTCCCATACAAACTCAGATCCCTTCTTTAGTAGTCGAGTAAATATGAGTGTTAATTCAACGTAGTTTGGGATAAAATGACGTAGAAAGTTTTTCTTCCCTTGCAAACTTTGTAGCTGGCGAAGTGAGGAAGGAGGAGGGAGATTGAGGATTGCCTTGACCTTCAAAGGATCTACCCTACTCCCTTGAAGTGACACAATAAATCCCAGGAGTCAGCCAGACTCCACACAAAAGACACATTTATGTGGGTTTAAGTGTATACGATAGAATCGACAACGAAGGAAAATGGCTCGGAGGTGGGTCAGATGATCACTACGGTGCATGGAATGCGCTGGTAGGTCATCTAAATAGGGTTGTACAATATTCTTAATATCATGGAAAGCATAAGACATAGCACATTGAAATGTTGCACCGATGTTTTTTAAACCAAAGGGTAGTTTCCGGTAGGCAAACGTGCCCCAAGGACAAATGAAAGAGGTTTTGTGTTGATCTGCAGGTAAGATATTGATTTGATTATATCCAGAGAAACCATCCATCAAAGAGAAGATTTCACTTTCGACACAATCGTCGAGGATTTGGTCAACAAAGGGGGTAGGAAAGTTGTCCTTAGGACAAGATTTGTTGATATCCCTATAATCAACACATACACAAATCGTACCTTGTTTCTTGTTAATCGGAGCTAGATTGGATACCCAATCAGTCAAAGCGACTGGATAAATAAAGCCAGCTTTAAGAAGTTTTCTGACTTCAAGCTTGATAGCAGTTACTTTGTGGGGGTGGACCAGGCGAAGTCTTTTCCAGATGGGTTTAGCATCCGAGTAGGTCTTAATTTCATGTACAACAATATCAGGGTCAATACCTGGCATTTCTTCGTAGCTCCATGCGAAGATGTCATGAAATTATTGAAAAAGTGACTTATATGTGACAACCTCATTAGTGGAACATGAAGCTCCGATGTGGACATTTTAGACAACTCCAGGTTTAATAGATTCGAGGGGGATGATGGGTGAAATGTTACTTAAGTTCCATTCGTATAACACATCGTGTGTGGATTCAGGAACCAAAGAAATAACGATAATGGTCAATGGAGTCGAGATCCATTGGTAACTCTCGATGGTGTGTTGTTCGAGAAAGAGAATGAAACGATGATGCCCATCATCCCAAGGAGTATCTTCCATCGAAATAACCGACATAATAATCTCGTTCATGGGAAAAATAATGTGGAACAGATAAGGAGACGAGTCACCAAGAGAGAGAGTAGAAGGGTCAGCCGATTGAATGTCTTGGTAGGTGGACTCAATCGGACTTAAGGGCATCTGGTCGTCGTAGTGAAGATAATCACCAGGTTCGGGTACTATCCACGAGTCAGAAGACACAGGAGTTTCACAGATGGAGGTGGAAATCATGTTAATCGAGGCAACCAAAGGAGGTGGGATGTTGGGTGGTGGGATAGGAAACGTACCCATCAGAGTGGAATCTTTTAATAGACCCACACTGACATTCTCATACCCAGGGGGTGTGTTTGCAATGAAAGGTACATTGTTGGTATGTGTATCAAAGTTAAAGAAGGCCAATTGGTCTAATGTAACTACTTTTCCCTGATGTGGAAAATGCATGATATAGAAAAGAGTAGACACAGCTACATGCATGGAATCGATCCAGCTACAACCAAGTAAGAGGTTGTAATCGAGAGGTGCGTCAAAGACATCAACTTCAATGTTGACTGTTTTTCCTTCCAACGTAACTAGAAATGAAGGGAGTACACCGTAGGGTTTAAAGCCAGAGCCATTAAAGTCTTTGAGCATGTTTTGTGATCCAGTTAAGGAAGGAGAGCCAATGGCTTTCCAGTAGGAAATAGACATGCACACGTCGAAGCACCCTCATCAATAACTATTCTACAAATGTTCTTGTTGGTGACAACCACTTGTATTTGAAACATGAGCTCAGGGGGTAACCTTGGAATGTGATATTCCAAGTCAAATATTACTAAATTCGTATCCATAGGGTCGATTCCACTGATAGCTTTCAACAGTGCCTTTCATTGTGTAGGACAACTCTGAAGGACTTTGAGGGTTGGCATTGCGGACTGTGATTGCGCCAGATCCTCTACAATACTGTAGTTCTGGGCAACACGTACATGAGGATTGAAGATAGACTTTCAAACCACACCCTTAGGAGGAGGGTGAAGGACTGTATCGGGGTTTGGTCATTCAATATGAAGAGGACTGATGGGAGGTGGAGTCAAGGGAGATTGTTGAACCAATGAAGGTGGTATATCGTCAACTTTCTCCTTGGAGGAAGAGTAATCTTTGGAACAAGTGGTAAGTGTGATGTCATTCTTCTTTGAATCACCATTACACATAGGTACGTAGGAGGTAGTGGAGGAAGAAGGTTGATCCTGGATGACCAATTGAGCCTGTTGTTGAGAAGGGAAGGGTTGAGAAAAGATAGCAGGTGTAGGAGGTTTTGGGGTCCCTTGAATGAACTTCGTGACCTCAGAACGTCTCAGACAGTCCTTCGTGTAGTGATCATCACCACATATAAGGCAAGGATAGCGAATTTTGCGTTTATCCTTATCATAAACAGGTTGTGTCTTGGTCTTATCAGATTGTGGGTTGTTATTTTTATCCTCTTTATTCCTACCCTTCCATTTTTTGGATTTATTCTTACCGATAGGAGTCGATTGAACGACGTTCACTTCTGAAGTTTTACCAGTGGGAGGGGTGGGCATCGAAGTAGTTTGAACATTAGAAGAATGGGATTTGGGAGTGGTGTGACAAGCCTGCGCATATTGAGGTTGAGCATGGAAAGTACCTATCACACCATCAGTGGCATGAGAAGCTGTCGGGGTTGTTGAGGTGGTTGAGGTAGAAGGACTAGGTGCATCAGGGAGAATATTGTAAAGAGTACCCATTTGTGAATAAACGAGATCGAGATACTGGGCACGAATGATCACCTATTCTTCTGGGACAACTCCGCCCATAGCAATGTCTTTAGATATGTCATTCACGAAGGATTTCATGAACCATTCTGCCAATAACTAATCGGGAAGATCGAGTTTGATTAGACGTCGTCTTCATCTACACTCATGCATGTGATCAAGGATATGAGTGGCTTTACTTTTCTTGAAAGAACTCAAAATCTCGGTTCCCATTTCATAATGGATTGGAAACTGGTAGTGAGTGAGGAAAGCCATAGCTAGGGTATTGAAATCGGTGAAGAAGCCTCGTGGTAATTTTATATACCACTTTGCACCTGAACCCGTGAGAGTTCATTGGAAAAGACGTAACCAAATGGAGTCATCCATCAAAGTGTTGGATGAACACCAAAGGTGGAAAGTCATTACATGATTGTTCAGATCCTCTTCTGGTTTAGCATCAAACTTGGGAATGTCAGATGGTAATTTGGCTGGTATAACAGGCCAGTGGCGAGAGTGACAAATAGGGTCATTCAAAATTCTAGACAGATCAGGGATGTCCAAAGTGGCCAAAAAGGGTAACTATCTATTCACGTGAGGGTACTGGTGACTTTGGGGAGGAAGTCCCATCGGTATACTAGTAGGACTGTAAGAAGATTGCATATAATGTGAAGATCTAGGCAGATTCGGTTGTTGGTGTGGTGGCAGGTAGCTCGTGGGGTTGTATGGATTAGGTACGTTCCCTTGGATGGTAGACAGAATGTTCGAATCCCAAATGGGATTGGAGGTCCCAGGGTAAGGTTGGTCCATACCAGGGGTTATGAAAGAGGTGACTTGAGTTTGTTTTCCCCCAGTCGATTGAGTATTACCCTGGGTAAGAAAGTTCAAATACTGGGCTAAAGTTGTCGGGATGTTCTGTCCATAGGGTGGGGTGGGTGGGGGTTATCCTCCGACTGGAGGTTGTGTCCCCATTAGGGTTTGAACTCCAAGCGGGGGTTGAAATTGGCCCCTAGGGTTAAATTGTCTACCAACAGGAATATGATAATTAGGTTTGAAAGACTGGGTAATGCCACTAGGGTCGGATCCGCCGGTGAAATGAGGTGGATAAGATCCTCTGGGGGAGGGCTGAGGAAGTGTCATAATAAAACCAACAACAGGATTATGCCCAGGAGGATTAAAGACTCTGGGAGTTCCAGATAGAACTTGGATAGGAATGGAAATAGAAGAATTCAACGCATTATACCCAAGAGGGAGTGATGGGATTTGACTAGGTAAAAGTGGTGTGCCAATAGGTGTTTGGATAGCCACTGTATTCCCAGTGGGAATAATTGTAGTATTTGGGACCATCGTGGAATGGGTTTGCTGAAGAGGGATGGTTGAACTGGAACCAGCTGACAATGCTTCTGAACCGGGAAAATAATAGCACGTTGTATTGTTAAAGTGATCTAAAGGTATCGCAAACGTGTAAGATGTTTTGAGTGGTTTAGAAGTGGTAGGTATTTCAACTCCTGTCTCTAAGGTAGGAGGGTTCCTTCTATAAGTTGAAGTTTGAGCTATGTCAGTGGCCCAAAAAGGGTCCTCGTTTAAGTGGGTGACAATTTCGGGAGGTAATCCAGAAGTGTTGACAACAAGTTCTCTGAACGAATTGAGTCAGAGAACATGTCTCTCGTATCCAAGAGGTAGGCGGAAAGCTTCTAGAGGGTCAGAAACAATTTGAAATCTCTCTAGAGAATCGATCCTTTCCGATTGGGAAGGTGCATGGTCCTGGATCTCACTCTGTTGAGGAGAATCCTCCGATGGGTTATAAGGCAAGGGTTGAGAAACTTTTGGATCTTCCATAGGTAGTCCTTCCATCCTACATGAACGACGTGGAGGGTCAATGTTGGCTGAACCGAAAATTCTACGAAAAAAATCTATGGCCAACTATGTAAACAAGAAACACTCGCTAGTAGAATCTAGGAGTCAAAAGCAAGCAAACAAGGCCTCCTTATTCTGAAATCACTAGTTGGTGATGAAATCCAATGTCATGAAGTCGAGACAAGAAGGGGCTGGGCTAGGGTGGAAAAGTTACGATGACGACCTGCTTAATGGACTTACACCCTGGTACAACCTCCCACACATAATTGTGGGTATACCCTCCAAGGAGCCCGAGTGATTCTGGACAATGTCGATTCCAGGTACCGTGGAGACTTGCCCCTCCACATTCACCTTGTGTAAGACCCTCAAAATATAGGCAGCTAAGGTTACCAAAAACAACAGTGGTTCCTGGGGGAATAGTCGATAGTCTGATCCACGTGCAAGGGTAGGGGATCTAGCCCGAAATCAACTCGAGAGGCTTCCACTCATCATTGTGGGTATACCTTCAAGCGACCCCAATAATACACACAATCTCTACACTGAGACCAACAAAGAAGGGTGAGTAACTCTGCCAATCTCAATGCGACCTCAGGTTTGACCCTTGTGTGGGAAGGGCTTCCCAGGACAAAATGTTGCAACTGGAATTTGACACTCCCTATCACAAGATGCTATTGTGTGTTTTGTGCTTTGGAGAGTGTGTCTCACTGCCTATTCCAAAGCTATATCCTAGCTAATGTTGGTGTAAAATATCCCTAAGAAAATTACTAGTTAAGTTTTAGAGTTTTGCAATATTATTAAAGGTTGTTGTTACTCAAGAGGGAGACAAAAATGAAACCGATGTTGTGTAAGACCTTGATCCAACAATATGCAAATAGAAAATGAATGATGAAACTTTTCATTCAATGAATTCAATCTAAAATAAGGAGAAGGTACTTTTGGAATGGTGTAAACTACGAAATATACTCTCTTTCTTTGAATGTAATACCAAACAATCATCAACAATGTAATTTCACTATTCATTCTCTTTCAATTTTTTCGAATGCCAATATTTTCTGTATAAATGATTACCTAAAAGACTGAAAGACTTTAATATTTTCCTTTTGAAAACCAAAACATGGATGGAATCGAGAAAATATAAGCAATCAATGAAAATAAAATACTCAACAAGCACCCAAATTGATCTTTCAATGGAGATAAAAATAAAAAATGACATGAAAAAGTTTCTTCAAATGTGAATAAAAAAATGATCTTCTGATCGTTAAACAATCCAAAATGTGTAACCAACCTACAACTTCAAATCCAATCCAAGATTTTTAATTGAGCAAGCACTCAGACACAAATCCAAAGATTATACCCTTGTTGATAAAAAATCAAAAACAAAATTGGAAAAAGATCAAAAGAGAGGTATTCAATCTTTGAAACCAATCAAGAGCAAGCTTAAACAATCAGAAATAGTTAAGAACTGGTATTAAAAATCCTTTCCCAGCTAACTAAAGTAAAACTGGGTAATAATAGAGGCCAAAACTCAACCCAAAAATTTTCTTAAATGCCACCGCAGGTTGGCAGTATAACACAGCGTGGAAATGAATGGTTCCCACAGGCCATAAACAGACATGGTGCGGAAATCCAACACTAAAATAAACCAGCAGGGTGCAGAAATAAAATGTTTCTGCAGGCTATCTATAAGGTGTAGTGCATAGGTGTTTGAAAAATCAAGACGTTTGGAGAAAAGGGCAAATCATCCAAGTGAATTTTCAAACCCAAAGAGTCTAAATGGATCTCCCACAGTCTTAGAGTCTGATTTCAATAAAAAAAAATAGGTCAAAAGAAAATGGCCAACAAAAAACCACAATCAAGTTGTTCTTCCCCATTGGAGTCGCCAATTTTGTTATTGGGTAAATCAATAGATGCAGACATGAACTAATCCCCCTAGATCCACCTGGATCTAGAACCAAATGAGACGGAACAAGAAGCTTTCCCTAAGTTGCAATCATTGAGTTTACTATCCAAAGAGGAATAGATAACATACCTTATGAATTGCTTACTTATATCTTTGTTGTCCCTGCTTCACTCCAGTGCTCTTGCGGAATCAGAACTGTGACAACACAAACCAACCAACGTGAAAGCAACAATAGTAGAATTCAATGACAACCTAAACATGTGATCAAGGAGTCATGTAATAAAACACTAATCATTTTATGGGAAAAAGATGTGCCACCATATTATATTAATGAAAAGTAGAAGATACAACCGAATTGCCTTGATGTTGCAAGTTCCCTTTTAGTGGTCCTTCATTCCAACACACACATATACTTGCTCCAAAATTCTCATGAATATAATCCACAAAATCTTGATGGGCAAATGGTGACCTCAAGCATCAATAAAAACAAGATTCTTCACACAATTTTCAGCCTATTCTTTCATCAACTCTTTGCTTAATCTTGCTTAACCTTGCTTAACTTTTTGCATGAGAAGCCCATGATTATATAGGAGAAGGTGAAGTGTTTAAAGGGATGAGGATGATCCCACCAAATCAGAAGAACTAGTAGGATCGCAACCATACGAACGCCACCTCACATTCTAGAAGATTCCCCTTCTAGAAACTTCATGAAACCTCTTTCCACTTTTAGCTTTGGAACGCCACTGTACCCTACCTATATAGAAGCCTGCGTAAATCCTGTGGGCTAGCCATAGAGTAGCCTATGGAAATGATAGATTTACGCACTGTGTAATATGTACAGCCTGCAGACCCTTTCTAAAAAGAAGCCTTGTAGAGGGGAAAAGAAGTTGCTTTTCTCAGGAAAAAAGTCATGTTGGGAGCCTGAACATATGTTTGTGATATCATCATCATGGTGACCAAAATAATGTATAACAACAGGCTGTCGAAGTCCCAAAATAGGTCAACATGACCGAGAATCTCCCAAAACTTGGTCAAGGGCCAACAAAAGTCCAGAACACATTGGATGGTGCCGTATAAGGTTGCCTATGTCATGGAAGGAGGAGCTTTGCAGTTGAAGACTTTGAATGAAGAATGGAAGAAAGGATTGGTGAATGGGAGCCGATTGAAATTGTACTATGACAACCAGTTGCTTCGCAGGTCTCGGTAAAATAGAAAGAGAAGGGTCTAGGTACCAGGTGCACTTGAAACTGGGTACCAGACACAAAAAAGACAACCTACACATAATGGGGAGGAACATAGTAGAAATTACATACTACGCTATGCAGTCTACATCTGAAGAAAAACAAAAGGTTTAGATCAGAGTGCCTGTTGGCCCTTGGTTCTAGAAGTAAGAGAATATTAAGGAAAAAAATATGAAATATGAACTGTGAGAATGACACAGTGATTGATATTGGGTTGAAGTGAGAAAAAGAGAATAAAAGATGGAGAAAAGTAAGAGAAATCAAGATGTTGGACGAGGAGATCGAGGAAGAAAGATCGTGGAGAACTCAGTAAGCGGAAAAATCCATCGGTAGATGCTTTGGAGCACCTCGCAGGAAGGAAGGAAAGACAGGTTCGTGAAGCCCTGAAAACACAGGTCAAGTTGACCTAGGGTTTTAGACACCTAGGGTTTTGGTATATAGTGTTTTAGACACCTAGGCTTCGGCCTAAGGCTGTCGGTGAGATATTGTAATGTATAAATAAAGGTCAAGAGGATCTGATATGGTTTCAAGTATGTGATGATGAACGATTTTTGTTATTACTGAGAGAGGAGTATCGTGTAGAGAGAGAGGTCTTGTTGTAATATCTTCAACTAGGTGCGAAGATCAACCTTGCAGCTGGGTGTGAAGGGAAGGGAGGAAGAGAGAAGAGATAAAGAGAGAAGATCTGCTAGCTAAGAGCGCAGATAGGATTGTATGCTTTCACCTAATATATTATAAAGCACAGTTTTGTGGACATAGCCCTAGGGATAGGGTGAGCCACGTACATATTGTTGTTGTGTTTGTTTGATGTTGTGTTCTTTTTCTCTATGATATACTATTATTGCATTAGTATGTTATATCTGATCTATAATTGTGTGAAGTTGGTTTATGTTTGGGAAGAATAGTCTAATCTCCTTGTGTGATTGCCTTGATTCCACTTTCATTTCCTCTGGTTGTAGACACCTGTGTCGTGCAACCCCCTATTGCTACTTTGGGTGAGACTGCATCTGCTTTGCAGGTGTTTCCGAAAGGGACAATAGTTAGGGATTGTTGGTGCGCTATCAGAGCTGAACCCTAGGTCTGCCCCTGTGCCAACAGTCATCAACATAGTCTTTTATATTTTTCTATTATCCCTTTCTCTTTTCAAAATGAATTTAAATTTCATAATAATAGAACATGGGATGTTTAAAATGTATTTGGGAAGGTGAGGGGTTTATAATTCATGGAAAGTGAGAGC
The DNA here is from genome assembly GCA_032191745.1 of Picea mariana. Classification (NCBI taxonomy): domain Eukaryota; kingdom Viridiplantae; phylum Streptophyta; class Pinopsida; order Pinales; family Pinaceae; genus Picea; species Picea mariana. The sequence goes on along the minus strand of JASDQU011505020.1, from coordinate 20,260 downwards.
ATGGAAGGGGAAAAAAGTGATTATTGTTCCATTATATGCAATAATATCCAAAAAATGCCATCACCAACAATAAAAGAATTTCCAAAACATTTCTTTGTTTCATAATTTAAATCCAAAACACATTATTAAAAACCCCAAGAAAGTTCCAAGACTGTTAACTGTACAACCTTTATTTCCTTTTCCATTTCCTTTATTTGTAGATTTTTTATAATAGACTGTTAACAGAGTCATTCCAACAATTAAAACCAAACTACACCAAGCACACAATGGGGGTTGAGAACACAACATAAGCCAAAAAACCTTCAATATACAACATTGGTATCACAACCTTAAATAATTGTTGTGTAAACATACTAGGTTCGAAACCCATGTGCAAGTGGTGTTCATTTATTTTAACATTATACAGTTTTCAAAATCGACCAAAACCCTTGTGGATAATAAAAAATCAAGCCAAGAATTGATGCCAGTACCCAATATTTCCACATTCAGGTTAATCACTTATACATCTATCAATATCATAGTTCAAAATTTCCATACATCAATAAAAGAACCGAGGTCTGGGAGAAAACATAGGTGAAACCTTCACAAGGGTTTTGTGAAAACTATTTAACCATCTCTTATCACAACATATTTTCCACAGAATTTTGTGGTGGCCGTAAAGTAAATACATGTATATATTCACAACCAGTTGAGAGGTAATTTTGAAGGAGCTACAAGTCTTCTAAAGATTGTTAAGCAAAACAACTATTCCTTTATTTCACAGAGAAAACAAAACCCTTGAATTTTAATGACCAGAGATGAGTGAAAACCCAAAAAAACTTTCCATAAATTTTTCCAACAGTTATAGCACAAAAGAAATATTCATTATGTACATAAAGCAATCCCATAATCCAAACATAAAGGAGTTTCTAACAATATCATCGAGTTGAAGATTTAAATGTCAACAGGGAGGAACTTCCACTTAAAATCAATTCACACAGTCATGATACAACATACATCCATTTACACTTTGGAAGCAAATATGGTCTGGAAGTAAATATAAGAGCCAACCTCATGATTTTATTCTGAGAGAAGCTATATTTCATGAATGGAGAGGTGCAATCCATCATACCTGTGTGAAGAATGTCAGAAAACCAATAAGTAGAACTATTCTTTCCAAGGCTGAGAAAAATGAAGGCAACACCAGCCAAAGTAACAAACACAATTGTGAAGAAAGTGAGGTTAGAAACCTCGAGGTAGGGTTAGAGCGACATGCAGTAATTGCACATCGTTTCTTTCATTAATTCCATCAACCATAGCCAAGTACAAGTGCACCCAACCTCCAACGCATAATCCACTATGTTTTCCAAATAAAAATTCAATACAAAGTCGAATTTGCCACCTTTCATTAACCCATAAGTTTCATGTGCATGCTTAACACTTAGAACAAAATACATATTATGTCCCACATTCCTTTCTAGGGAATGATTGTCACCTTATAAACTTTAACAATGGTGCATGATAACAACAAGAAATCATGAGTGCAATATGCCACAACTATATATATCCCATGCTTGGAGTTTAAATCAATCAAGGAAAATATATGTGCATAAATAACAACCCAAGATGCTCATTAAAACAACAATTTCCCCCTTTCCTCTTTAAATTAAATTGCCAATAAACCTATCATTCGCCCATTTCGCTTGGAAAACGGTTTCAATTTTTTTAAAAACTGTAGAGTCATTTTTGCAAAATAGACATGAGCGCATAAAAAGACAAGGCCTTCTTCATCATTATTCACATAATGTGGTCCCAACTATTTTCTTATTATTACATATATATAATTAATAAGGAATTGAAACCAATTTGCATGCAAGGATTCTATCTTGCACTTTTAGGTGTCAACAAGGAGTAGGATTGAAAGTTTCATAGTTGTTGGATCGAGTCTGCAAGTTGACTATTTGGTCACACATTGAAATAGAAGAATTTGAGGAAGACCCCTCATGTTGAGGGGTACCTTCCATTCCTCCTTGCAGAAGGGAAAGATTTGTTGTAACCATGTGTTGAGGTTGAGGGGGAAAATGATGAGTTAAGAAAAGAGGCTATCGAGGAGCCTTTTGTTGAGCCAAAAATCAATGGACCTCATCCTTTCGAGGATAGTAATGAGTAGGGTAGTCTTACCCAAGAATTGTGTAGTGGAATTGACTATTCTTTGTCTCTTTTGCACCCCTCCCTTGATTGTTTTGTGTGGGATCGGTCCCTTGCTCAGTGTTGTAGTTTTTCTTCTTATTCCTCTTCTTCTTTCCTCCAGGTTGTTGAGGATTAATCGGTTCCATGGATTGTACCGAATTCACCTTGGAGGTCTGAGTGGGGACCATTGCATTTTGAGCATTAGAGACAAAGGGTGAAGGGTGTGACAAGATAGAAATGTGACCCATCTGGTTAGCTAACTTGCCCATAGAGGCATGGAAATAGAACCCACCACACCATCAACATGGGGTCCTGGGTTTGGATTTTTTGGATATGTCAATGGCCTAGGAGCATGCATGATAATACCATAAAGGGTGTTCGACTGGGAGTAAATCAAATCTAAGTGTTGGGAACACATGATGGCTTGCTCTTCGGTAATCGTCACAACCATAACTACATCCTTTGAAATGGTTGGTATTAGAGACTTGGTGAACCCATTCATCAAGATCTTATCCGAGATATGTGTCTTGATCATCCTATATCTTCGTTTCCACTCATGGATATGATTAGAAATGTGAGTGGAAAAATCTTGACGCAGTGATGTCAAGAGCTATGTTCCTATCTCATATCGTATGGATAATTGGTAATGCGTTAGAAACACCATTTCCAAGTCATTTAAAATATTAAAAGGAAGCGGCTTTTAATTCAATATACCATTTGGTGACACTTTCAGTTAGCGATCTCTAGAAAATACGCAACCTCACACTATCATCCATCAAGGAATTGGATGAGCACCATAAGTGATATGTCATGATGTGTGTGGAGAGGTCTTCTTTTGGCTTTACATCAAATTTGGGGATATTTGATGTTAGCTTTGATGTTAGGGTCATTTTTCAAACACGACAAATCAAGTAAGTCTAACATTGCAAGGAAAGGAAATGACATATGATAAATGAATATTGGGAGGGAGATGAAGTCTCTGCTATCCTAGATGGTGGCACTCCCAGGAGCGTGATTTCTCCCATCACCAAATGTGCCCCCAAGGTAATTTTCCCTAGGGTTATATGTAGGCTCTAAATTAAATGTGTTCCTGAAACTAGTCTCAGGGAAGAAACCCTCAGAAGCGGAGGTATTAATAAAGGGAAATCCTCCCCACTATGAAAAGTTTCCCCCAAGGGAGGTTCCCCTAGGAAAAGGTTTACTAACCCATGGGAAGTTGAACCCTCCTAACATGTGTCAATTTTCACATGCAACCTTATGTGACTAATTTCAGATCTGAAAATTACTTCCCAGTGATCCAACCATAAACCCTAGTTGTTATCACTGAACAATTTTACACTTAAATTATTGACCGAAAAAATGTAGTAGCAGAAACAATCAATATTAGAGATGAATGTATATGAGACACAAATATTTATGTTATATAACTTTCAAATTCATATTTTATTGAGGGAAAAACAAGCCCTCTCAGTAGTGACAATAATCACCAAATAGGAGGACAAAACCAATCCTCTCTACAACCACAAAATCAACAAAATTCTAGGGACAAATCCAAACTTACAAATATGTTGTAGACTACATGTACGACCCACTGAAGTCACTCATATTGTTGTTGACATCAACCTGTACGAACCTTCTCCTACCTAGAAACTGTGTACAGATGTACATGATTGTTCTTATTGGAACCCGCGTACATATGCGATTGTTCCCACTACAACCGGTGTACATACGTGACTGTTCCCATTGCAACGTGCATATATACGCAACTATTCCCACGATAACCCACATACATGTATGAAAATATTGTATATATACTTTTGTACAATTCACTCTTTGTAGCTTCCTCAACATGCGTGTCCTTCCTCACTTCCCACATGTGATCCAAAAACACTAGGCCGGATTTCCTAGGTGCAAAAATATCCTTGTTGAAATTTCCATACTCCCTAGCACAAGTGTTTACTCACTTGTGCTAACTCCATGATGCCACATTGATAATATGTCACAATGAACTCTCTCCTTTATATACAAGTCTAATGAGTGAGTGTAGGAGCCCTTCCTAAACTCAACAATTAATTAGAATATTTTATTCCTCTTTGTGGGTGTGAAACCACAACACAAGCCCACAAAAGCCATCAAATTTCCCATGAGGCCCTAGCATCATTCCAAGGCTGATTTCACTAAAATGAAAGGTTGATCTATTTCCAATGAAGATTCCCACATGATTTACACCTCAGCCTCTTGTGGGAATACCTCCCGAAGCTACAAAATCAACACTCTCTCTTAGCGAGGGAGGTATTCTCTATCACTCCTAGATTGCCTCTGAAGTAGAAAAAATTCCCCTTCACTAGGGGTTTGGTGAGAATATATGCAATCTTCTCATGTGTGGAAATGTGTTAGAGCTTCATATCTCCCTTCTGAACCTTGTCTCTGATGAAGTTGTATCTAATCTCAATGTGTTTCGACTTATCATGAATCACTAGACTCTTTGAGAGTTTTATACAACTCTAATTTTCACAGTGAATCATAGTAGGATCCAACTCTTGATTGAATAACCATGCAAGAAGGTTGCGAATCCAAATAGACTCACAAGTTGTTAAGCTAGTTGCCATATACTCTACCTCCGCTGAGTTGATTCCCACATAAGTCTATTTCCTACTGTACCAAGAAACCATTGTCGACCCTAGGCTGAAGAAACCACCAAAAGTGCTCTTCCTGTCAACCACACTACTTTCCAAATCCGAGTCTGACTATCCATTCAACCTCACTCCATCACCTCTGACATATCTTAGACCAAATCCGAATATACCCCAAAGGTACCTGAGCACATGTTGTTGATACTGAGAGGGGGGTGAATCAATATCAAGTACAATTTAAAACCTTTTTAAACTTATACTTAAACCATTCAACTATATCCAATGAGAAATGAACAATNAGTATAAGAGTTACACCAATACACCACAATACACCATGCACAATATATGAGAAATAATCAATAGTTATTATTCAAGGGAAGTAATGATTTCCAAAGGTAGCTACAACTTCCAAATGTAAAGGCAGGGATAAAAATCCAAGAGGAATATACAGTACTCCAATATCAAGAGAGGATTTAACTCTCCATCCTTTCCCCTTCCTTCCACCCAAAAACAAGATATAGAGAGAATGGTAGACTTTGTTCAATTCTGGTTTATTCAGAAGACCGAACTTGCACAGAATGCCCTGCGCTCAATATTTAACATCAGATTCTAAAACTCTCACACATGAAACTAAAGTCCGTACTCTTTTCAATGCAATTTGTCCCACTTCATTTGGATTCTCTATGAATACGTTATGATTTCTTTACCCGGGACACCTGTTTATTGACTAGCTTCAGGATTGGTCAAAAACCCTATCTTCCATAGAGTGTATCTCCATAATTATAGTGAATCAAGAGCTGAAATTTTTACCACAGGTACCTTGATGTATCTTCTCAATACCATAGCAATTCAACCATCTGAATCATTCTATAAAAAAATTTATAGAAAAAATGGTAAGATGGCCTGAAAATAACATACCTTAGAACACATCACCAAAACACTTTATCCTCCCTTGAATTCCGTCCTTCTTTACTTCTGATTTACTATGAAATTAAAATTTTGTATCAAATGAATGTATACTGATATTTATTTATACCATTTACGTCACTTCCTTTTAACATTAGGGCTGACCTGACAATTTCTTATTTTGTAATTCTTTTCTTTAATTATCTTCATTGTTAAGAACCAAATATCAATATAGCATAGAAAAACCTCATAAAAAGTACTCAACGCCTTGAAAAAGAGACAATTTCATATAATAAGCCTCTTCGAGGGGGCAACCTCCTTTTACCCCACTTAAATGTTCAAGTACAAGATGATTCAAAATGAAAATGTCTCCTTGGTATATATAGGAGACTAGGAGGTATAATTACAACTAATGGCCTAAAGCCGA
>JASDQU011505020.1:0-14025 GCA_032191745.1 Picea mariana | reverse complement strand
TTCTTTGTGGTGTGGTCCATATGGGTTCACGATCTATTCTTTTGTAGTTTCCTTCATAATGATTTCTTTCATACCTGATGGGAGAGGATCTTCTTGATGTCTCATTCCTTCTAAATTCTAGTCTTCTATCTTGTTGTTCAACTTGTTATGGAGTGTTGGTTTCATCATTTTCATCATCCTTCTCTTGTTTTGTTGTCTTCAAACTGTCATTGTATCCTAGTCCCATCTTTTCATTTGGAGATATTTGATTGCTAAGGATCTCATCTAATTTTTCGATTCTTTTTTCGAACTTCTTCAACTTTTTTGTTGTCAATAGTAGCTCCGCTTTTGTGTGATCCAATTCTTCTTTCAATTTATCATAATCTTGTAATTGTTCCTTCAAGATATTAATGGTCTTTTCAAGCTTGTAATTCTCTTCTTCACAATTACTCAATTCACCTTTTAGTATTATGTTTGTGTTTCTAAGCTTGCTATTTTCATTTTCAACATGCTTCAACTTTTCAAGATTCTCATCTTCTTGTTCACTTTCTGCATTGTCTTTGTATCCCCAAAAGGAATCAAGGTTGGTTTCTTCATCTGAATATTCTTCAAAAATTATTTCTTCTTCTTTAGAATTCTTGTGATCATCATCTTGGGTTTCTTGGGTTATGAAGAGGACTTATCCTCCATCATTATCTTCGTCATCACTCTCATCTAAGGAGATGTCATCATCCTTGGAGTAGACACTCTTTTTATTGTTGAGACTTCCCTTTTTATAGTAGCAGTTTTCAACAATATGTCCTATTCTACCACAGTTAAAGCATTTGAGAGGAGACTTACCTTTGTATATTCCACTTCCCTTCTGAAACCTTCTTACAAAATTTTCTATTTCTTCATCAAGGTTATTATCCTTGTCTTTTGTCTTCTTTATGGCTTTAAAGGCTACTTCATTATTTGGCTGGTCACTTTCTGTACCTGTTCTCATTTCATATGCTATAAGAGACCCATGCAATTCATCCATTGTCATTTTGGTCAAGTCCCTAGTTTCTTGAATGGTGGATACCTTAGCATCATACTTCAAGAGAAGTGATTTCAACACTTTTTGTACAACCAACGATTCATCGAGCTCTTCACCTAATCCTTTGATAGCATTAACAACTTCATCAACTCTAAGAAGATAGGTTTCAATATCTTCCTTTTCATTCATCTTCAAATTTTCAAATTCCGCTCTATGTCGTTGAAGCTTGACTTTCTTAAATTTTGGATCACCTTCGTAGATACTCTTGACTTTGTCCCATACCTCTTTAGTAGTGCTACAACCCATCAATTTTATAGCAATGGTTGGTGCCAATTCTGCTAGAATAACATGTCTGGATTTTGAATTACAACTCATAAGATTATTCTCATTTGGATCGGTTGGAGCATTATTTGGGATTACATAGCCATTTACAACTGAGTACCAAATGTCTACTCCCAAATTCGTTAGGTATTTTTTCACTCTATCACTCCAGTATGCATAATTTATTCCATCAAATGTTTGAATCCCATTTGAAATGTGCTCATGGTCATCCTTCTCTGCTCAGGATTTTCCTCCCAGTGGTTAAACTGTTCTGAAGGTAACCCGCTCTGATACCAATTGTTGATAATGAGAGGGGGGTGAATCAGTGTCAAGTACAATTAAAAACCTTTTTCAACATATACTTAAACCATTCAACTATATCCAAGAATAAATTAACAATAGTATAAGAGTTACACCAATACACCACAATATACCATGCACAATATATGAGAAATAATCAATAATTATTGTTCAAGGGAAGTAATGACTTCCAAAGGTAGCTACATCTTCCAAATGTAAAGGGAGGGATAAACCTCCAGGAGAAATATATAGTACTCCAATATCAAGAGAGAATTTAACTCTCCATACTTTCCCCTTCCTTCCACCCAAAAACAAGTTATAGAGAGAAGGGTAGACTTTGTTCAATTCTAGTTTATTCAGAAGACCGAACTTGCACAGAATGCTCTGTGCTCAATATTTAACATTAGATTCTGAAATGTGCACACAAGAAACCAAAGTCTGTACTATTTCCAATGAAAATTTCCCCACTTCATTTGGATTCTATATGAAGAAGTTATGACTGTTTTACCCGAAACACTTGTTTATTGACTAGCTTCAGGACTGGTCAAAAACCCTATCTTCCACAGATTGTATCTCTATAATTATAGAGAATCAAGAGATGAAATTTTTAACATAGGTACCTTGATATGTCTTCTCAATACCATATCAATTTAACCATCTGAATCGTTCTAGAAAAACAGTTATAGCAAAAATGGTAAGATGGCCTGAAAATAACATACCTTAGAACACATCACCAAAACACTTCATCCTCCCTTGAAATTTGGCCTTCTTTACTTATGATTTCCTCTGAAATTCAAATTTTCTATCAAGGGAATGTATAATGATATTTATTTATACCATTTATGTCACTTCCTTTTAACATTAGGGCCGACCTGACAATTTCTTATTTTGNTGTAATTCTTTTCTTTAATTATCTTCAGGGCCTACATGTACTTCCTTCTTCAATTCACTTTGTCATATTCAAAAATTCATTTCTCCTCAACCATGAGGATCCACGTGACGTTCCACAGACCACTGGAAACAACATGATGTATACTATCCATTCATGGGTCTTTTATCTACATGTGCATTTCCCTTCATGTCCAAATACCTTCATCAATATTGCGGTACAAAACCCATGACTAGGGTTGACATCAATGACAACAACCAATCTTCCAACACATGCTTTGCTACTACCCAATGCATATGTATCAACTCAACCATGAACTGAATCAAGGTGTTGAAAACAAAACAAATATCTAGCTTAATGTTTACTAGGTACATAAACAAACCAATCAACTTCATGTACATTGTGGGATCCACCAAGTCTTAATTTGAAGCCTTGATCATTCTCATATTGGTGGTCATAGGTGTGGTCATGGACTTACAATCCATCATTCTAAATCTCATCAGTATCTCAATTGCATAATTCCCCTGCTTGAGGAAGATCTTGCCTAGATGTTACGACACCTTTAATCCTAGAAAGTAATGCATAAAACTAATGTCCCTCATCTCGAACTCTGAATCCAATTCCTTATTGCACCTGGTAATTATATTCTTATCTCCTGTGAGAAACAAATCATCGACATATAAAACCAATATGAGATGATCCTTACTAACTTGTAGAAGATATAGGTTGGGCTCTACATCACTCTTAGTGAATCCCAAGATTTTCATATACCCATCAATTCTCAAGTACCATGCCCTAGTTGTCTACTTGAGTCCATACAAATCCTTCTTCAATCTGCACACATGGGATTTTCTCCCATGTACCTCAAAGCCTTGAGTTTTCTCTATGTACAATTCCTCCTTAATTACACCATTGAGGAATGTTTTCTTCACATCCATATGATGTATCTTCCACCCCATAACAAAAGAAAGATATTCAATATCCCTGATAGAGGTGTACCTCACAACTAGAGTAAACGTCTCCTCATAATCTACTCCCTCTTTCTAGGAGAACCCTCGAGCTACGAATCTTTCTTTATACTTCTCGATACTACCATATACAATATGCTTGATCTTATAGATCCACTTTGAATTTACCACAAACTTTCCTTTTGGTCTTGGAACTATGTACCAAACATCATTCTTCATGATGGACTGATACTCCTCCATCATGGCATCCTTCCAAACTTGTTGGCTTGATACCTCCTAAAAAATGGAAGGCTCAGAATCAATGATGTTACTCATAAGATCCATTTAGCTAGAAAATATATGTGTAGGTCTTCTCTCCTTGAAGGTAAATTTGGGGGATGCATGTTCCTTGACATCATTTAAGGTCTCTCAAAGCCATTTAGGTCTTATTTCCTCATGACTAGGAAGATCCACTAGGTCCAGAAACTCCTCCTCATGATCTGATGGTTGCTCCTTTGTACTGGATGGAATTGTACTCTTCTCAAACTTTGGGATACTTTTTCCTCACCACCTATTGTGATCTCATGGGACCTCCTAAAATCCAAGTCCTCCTCAAACCTGACATCCTAACTAACCTAACATCTTGAAATCATTGGAGGTATACTCACCCCCATTATTTGACCTCAAAACCTTGATCTTCTTTCCAGTCTTATTCTCCACCATATCTTTGAACTCCCTGAATTGACTGAAGACTTCATCCTTGATATCCATGAATAAAATCCATGTCCTCCTGTAATAATCATGAATAAATGTCACGTAATAATGGAAACCACTCATGGATGGATCTAATATTGGTCCACACACATTTTAATGTACTAGGTCTAGGATCTCCTTGGACCTATTGTCACTGCTTGGAAAATAAATGTTGGCATTCTTGCATAGTAAAAAACATCTACATTCTCCCTTGTGTTCAATTCCAAAATTTGGAAGACCTGTAACCATGTTCCTTAGTACTGTCAATTCCTAGTGATGTAAGTGTCCCAATATCATGTGCCAAAGATCACATAAATTATCACTGTCATGTACCATATATTGAGTTGGTTGACCAATCAACTAGTAGAGGCTACCATCATGAGTACCAATGACCTCTGCTGAGTCAAGAATCATTTTTTTTTTCAAAGTGAGAACCCACCCATCTATGAATGCCACTGCATACCCTCTGTCCTTCATGGCAGAGATATAGAGTAGGTTATTCTTTAGTCTAGGTACATACAACACTTCACTCATCTTGATAGGATTTTTGAACTTCAGCCAAAATGAAGTTGTGGCAACTCCCTTGACCACATACTTGTAATTATCACCAAGTTCCACTTGCAATGTTGAGTTATCTTTTGTCAAACTGGTGAGTGATTTATGTGATCCTGTCATATGATGAGAAGCTCCACTATCCACCAACCAAGTCTCCATGGTGATCTTCTTAGAAAAAAAATAAAAAAATATGCAACAACAACCTGTTGTACTTGCAGCAAAAAAATTGTGTCTCAAAGATGATCTCCTTCTCTTCAAAACCTCTTCTCTAATACCATGTCAATTTTCACATGCAACCTTATGTGACTAATTTCATATCTGAAAATTACTTCCTAGTGATCCAATAATAAATCTTGGACACACCGACCACACTAAGAGGGTGGGGGGTGAATCAGTGTGAGGGATATTTTTACACTTCTTACAAAACTTTAGTTAGCAATCACCATTCACAAAATCATTACTCAATACTTCCAGTCACACTAATTTTCTTGCATGTAAACATATCTCAATGACATACATTAACAATAAAGAACTATGCACCATCACAATAAAGAACACAAGGAACACCATATATATGTATATTTTTCTTTTGTATTATAGACCACAATCCTTGGAGTTTATCAACACCAACTGAAATGAGCACCAAATCAAAGAGAGAACCAAATCTCATTGAAAGAACCAAACTGCATATCTCAACACCAACTGAGAAGAGGAATCCAACCCTCAATTACAAGACCTAGCTTGTAGATAGAAAGAAATCTATCAAACTGTACCAATAGTCTATACCAACACAAGTGCATCACCTATGCACCACACAACCTGTCACGTCAATATCATCATTCAAATCATATCTACTCACCAAGATCAATCACCAAGTCAACTCTCAACAATATCACCAAGATAGCCAAAAATATACCTCTATAAATACACCATACTCTCCATAAACCAAATACCATAAGTTGTCGCGATTTTGTTGCCGCAAGTCTGCTTCTGTGGTTCTGTTGCCGCGATTTTACTGTTGTGGTTTTGTTGCCACAATTCTTCTGTCGTGCTTTTTTTGCCATGATTTTTCTATCACACTTTTTCTGTCGTGATTTTTCGACCGCACTTTTTCTATCACACTTTTCTACTGCGATTTTCTGCCGCACTTTTTCTGCCATGATTTTTCTACTGCATTTTTTTTGCCACACTTTTTTTGCCACAAATTTTCTCTATCAATAATACCTTCCCAAACAACCTTTCAAAAATGGATATTCAATATGCTCAAGGATCATACTCATAAGAGACCCTTACTCTCTTATTTATACTTCTCCAAGTAGCTTCCTCTAGGGTTTATCTTCTAACCAACTTACCAACTTCCTTGTTTTTGGGGCTAACCCACTTCTAACCACTTTGTCCACTTACAACCACTTTATCCACAAATATTAAACTTCTCGACTTCTAGTTGCAACTATTTTTTTTTTTCTTGTTGCAACCACTTAACCCATGACTAACCACTTTGACTATTTAATCTTCTCATAATAACTACTTTACCATAATTACGAAATTCACAACTTCTTGTTGCAACTAATTTATTTTTAATTATTTTCTTAATGCAACAACTATACCCATGATTAACTCCTAGTTACTATCAATTTGGCTAGTGCACTTCTTCTAGGAGCTTCTATAATAATTTGACTTATTTTACCTTCTAGGGGCTTATAAATAACTCGTGAGGGTTCTCCAACTTCACTTGGCCATAACTCTATAACCATGAGGAGTTATGTGACATTCGACATATCACTAGAAATGAAATGGCATATACTATCCATATGGAATAGTTTCTCCTGCAAATTCATTGATCTTCATTACATTATTCCTCAATCAAAATTGGGTTACCTAACCACATTTCTAGGCTACTCAACCACCTAACCATTTGTACTTCACAAAGCATCTTTCCATGACGGATTTCACCATAAGGGGACCACTTTGAGAAATTTATCCAAGAACGTCTTCTTGTAAGGGCTTGCGCCATAAGGGGACCACTTTGGAGTTCATCCATTTGGTACTTCCTATCAACCATGCCATAACATCAATGATACAACACTATGACACCACATAACTATGACACCACATGAAATCGACCCTTTGACATCAATTACATCAATGACCACATGATCCAATAATACATCAATGATACAAACACATAATTATGACAATACTTGTCATCGATCCCTTGACATTAATGACAACATAGTACAACAATCTCCCCCTTTGGCATTGTTGGAAACACCAACATTGATGTCAATACCAATCATTGATGGAAACACCAAGACACAACAATTCTTATTCTCCCTCTGTGATCATCGCTCCTCATTAATGGTCATATCCACATCAATGTGACTATCTCCCCCCCTTTGAAATAAATGTAAATGGGTCTATCTCTTTTGGATTCTCCCCTTGACTAAATTGTCCTTGAGGCTACTCCCCTCGGTTGCACTGTCTTATGGGTTTCTCTCCATGCATATGATGAATCTCTCTCCCTTTGACAAGGGAAATTACTCTCATGTAATGTTGATGATATGGATGTCAATAATATCTCCTCCTATACTCATGCCTCTGCAACCAATCATGGGAATAAGAATAACTCCCCTTGTGGGTATGTCTCCCCCTATCTTCTCTTCAATATGAACAATATGCTACCACTACGATCTTCTTCTATTTCAAATGCTACTTCTCAACCAAAACATAGATTAACTACTCAAGAATGATATTCTCTTCCTATGGTGATCCTTGGACCTGTCCATGCATCAAACTTGTGCCATACCATACATCATGTAGCAAAATATATGTCAACAATGAATAGAGAATCATGTACAAAACTTCAACCATGTACATCTTGTGCCATATTGTGTGCCAACCATGAAAAAAAACCATGTACATCAATACCATACAATATCCCATAATATATCATCAATGGAGTGTATCAACCATATTCCAAGAACATGTGCCAAATATGCATCAACCATATGCCTATACCAACATGCCAACCATGTGCCTGAAACAAGTGTCATATCACTCATGATACGCCTCTAGCATGAACCAAGTGCTACAACAATGTATCTCAACCATCAATATATCAACCAAGCATCTCAACTATACCATCTCATACATCATGTAACAAAGCAAGGTGCATCAACCATGCACCGAACCTCAACAAAATGAACTACAATCAATATGTGTTCCCATACATGTATTCCATATCAACCATAAACCATGTGTCAATCATACTGCTAGCAAGTGACTCAACCAATGTACCAAGTATGTACCAATCATGCATCAACTATATATCAAGCTATGACTCGACAATGTGTTGACGGGTGAAATTGACTACCCGTCAACTGGAAGAACGAGTCCGGTCCGTGGTTATCTAAGTAACCAAAGCCATTTGGTGTAACTCATTCTGACGAGTTTAATGGCTCCGTTAGCCAATCTAAAATCCCAAAAAGGAAAATGAAATGAAAGGAATAACTAACTAATGATAACAACTATAATATATATCTATATATACTTACTCTGATATAACTGTTTTAAATGTGTTTAGGCAAAACAAGAAAACATAAAAATCCTATTTATGAACAACATTTACAGGTTGTGAATTTTACTGGAAAATCACGAAATCAATGTGGAAATAATTTCTTTTGAGAAGAAGATAAAGAAATCACATTCAAACATTTTTTTTCACTATATTAATCTAGCAAATCATGAATTAACTAGACTATGAAACACACATGTACAGATAGTGAAAAGCTAATCTAAACTTTATGGTTTCACTATGCATAATTGACAGAAATTAGAAACATAAAGGAGATAACTTGATGTTAGTTTTTGAAATGTATCCAGGATTTTGTGTGAATAAGAAGAATCCATCCACTGCACCTACGAGATAAATCTGCAATAGACTTATAGTGCAAATGTTCTGAATAAATTCATAACCTGTCCTAGTAACTGAAATTTAATAACATAATAGATAATAAAAATAAATCATGTGATCTTATGATCGCAAGTGATTACAGTAAGATAAATCTGAGTGTAACACATTGCATTTCATTATTCAACTAAAAATCAAAGAGAAATCTTGTCATTCAAATTAAAGAGATGATCACAGTGTCAATATCTAGAGTAGAAAATTATGGACAATATTTATAACACGAGTATCCCAAACATAATAGATCATTGAGTCTAAAGATACAAGACCTATTAATATACCAAGATTAACAAAACATCAATGAAAACACCATTCAAAAAAGGCTAAAGCCAAAATGCTTATGTGTTGTTTCATTTAGTTTTGGAATCATTCGTCCATCTTCTGCTCTAGGCCAAGATGCCCTTCATTTACAAAATGCATGGTTTTTTAAAGTGTCTTTGGGAAATCTGATCTCCCTATCTCCGAGGATAAGATCAAATCCCATATTACAAATATGGGGGTCTACAACCACCCATGATCAAATTGTATCTTCAAAAATTTATGAAAGTTTTCCCTATTTACAAAACAAACAAAAGGAGATAGCTAATCAACTAGATCGAGCATGTTCCATCCCATAAGATCAACATAAAAAATACCATGTCCTAAAAAAAATGAAATGAGAACAAGTTAAATATTTTATTAACAAATAACTACTAAATTTTATATGAAAATGACTTGGCTACAAAATCTCTCGATTTTGTAGCCAGTCTTATATTGGTAAAATAAATCAAAGTTGAGCCGATTTGATTTAAAAAAAACCAGCATGACTATAATAAGAATCGTCTTACCATTTAACTCATAACTAAAAAGGATCAATATATCTCATAATGTATTATGGCCTTCACACTGTCTGCATTCTTTATCACAATGTTGCCTGTCTTTTTGAGACGCTTGGCTTGTCTTTGTTCATTAGCCTTTAGGTCACAGTTTTATTTTATGAGAAATTCATTGTGGTTTGTGAGAGATTTAATCCTTGCTTGTAGAATGGAAATGTCCTTATAGTACTGTTCAATCCAATGCAAGTAGACTTTGCAATGCACAGAAGGAGTAACCTATCGATGGAGCATATAGTTGGATGTAAGAACATCAACACTACTTGTTGTCTGCCCTTGAATGATATTTATACCAGTATACCCCTTGCTACCCTCGAGACATGGTGGGAGATTGTTAACATAGTCAAATGGATGATTAGGATCCGACTTATGACAGTCGGGATCTTCTTCTGCAAGAAAATTCTCAATTTTGGGATCTGAATCCTCATGGATCTCGATCGGGTCGATCAAGCTCACATGAGGCTTAGATCAATTATGAAGACTTCTCAAAATGAGTTGACCAGATCTCTTATTTTGAAACCTACCATTGCATGATTTTGTTTGCGAGACTTGTCAATACAGGGTTTCGTATTAGCGTTAGGGTCAACAAATAAGTCATGCCCATCGGTATCATTTAACTCAGGATTGATCTTCTGTTGTTGAGGTGAAGAGTGAGCAGTACTTGCCTCATCACGAGGGTTTGTATTCAAAGGATCTGGTTTGTCACTTGAGAAATCAAAATGTTTCTCTATCATAGGCTTATCCAACACAGGGGTTTCTGTAAGAAGGGTTGTAATAAAATCATTTCGAGCTAAGAACCCATCCCAATCATGATGTAGGAGTATCCATCATGACAAGAAAAACCAAAGTGGAAGCAGAAGACAGCTGGAAGACGTCCAGCGCAAGTTTTTGAATTTTTAAATTTTCCCTTGTAGTTGATGCGCTGAACATAAATGAGATCATTTAATTTGGCGCCTTGGTAAAAACGTAATCATACCTCGAGCCATACGCTCTCGTGTGAGATAGACAGAGACATTTATAGTAGTAGTTGCAGGTAGATAGAATTGAATTTGTAGATTAGACAGTTTTAGAAGAAAGAGGGAAACGAGATATAGACACCCTCATTTGTATCATTGTAACATATATAGAGAAGCTAGCATAATCCAGAGTAGGAAGAGCATAGGAGAATAGTAGAGAGTTGTCGAAGACATCCATGTATAGATCTTGAATTAATAGAAGGAATTGATTCAGATTCATGGTTTTGTGTTCTCTCTGTGTGTGTGTGTTGTTAATATGCTCATGAACGTTTGTTCTCTGTTATGTATTGTTTTGAGATGCTGTGCATATGATTTCATGTGTTGAGATTGAAATCTGAGAAGAAGTGGAATGAGTTACAATTGTTTCTCTACTTGAGCAAGGATTCCTGCAAGGAGTGCAGTTGAAGTCGTCCGCAAGGGGTGCATTGACAGAAGGCTCAGAGAGATAGCTTTTGTTCTCATTCATCGTGAAGGTTCAGTTAGGCATAGAGTCGTGCAAGGAGTGCGCAGGCTAATGGAGGAAGCCTCAGTCATGTATCTGAGAAGAAGCTATGAAGAACTGCTGCTGCAAGGCAGTGCAAATTTGAGTGACTTCAACACTTAGACGTGATTGAAGATTTTCCGCAAGGAGTGCGTGCAAGGGTTCTTCCTAAAGACTGAAGTTGTGGAAAATCTCAGGAGGAAAATACCTTCGAACTTACTGAAGGGTAAGTGTAGGGAAGCTGCTGTCAAAAGTTGGGGAGGAGCATCACAGGTTGGCAAAGCGGCAAAGGAGTCTCGTGGAGAGACACGTTTTCATTTCATGGATTACACAAGGAAGAACAGACGGTTGAAATCCTCTGAGGAGATTTCGTGAAGTTCCGAAAATCGTTAGATCTTGTAGAGCTATAAGGAGGTTATGGAGAGAAGGTCCGAAGAGTGTGAAGCTCAGGAGGGGCAGAGCCGTCGATTTCGAGTCACAGGAGCTGTCAGATCTACACGTGGTATCGTGTATCGAGGACTCGTGAGTAGAAGCCCCAAAATTGTGCAGCAGGAGCAGCGATATCACGAGACGTGACATCCCTACAAGATCATAACCGTTCGTTGTGGAGGATGCGTGTCAGGAGATTCTCTCATCTCGAAGACTTGAACATTGGAGGATAGAAAGGGAGTCTTTCAGTTTTGCGGGTGGCGAAGTGGACAGAAGGCTAGGAGCCATCCATCTGATAAGGGCAAGTGGTAGGGATCGAGAGATCTCGGGAACTCAGGAGTTCGTAGGGTGAGAGCCCAAATATTGGGTACTACAAGTCACGAGGACGCGAGGAGTGAGAAGAAGAATAGCCGTTGGATCTAGATCAAAGGAGAACCGTTGGATCTGCATGTGGGATCGTGTATCGGAGCCTCACGAGAAAAGGTTCAAGAATTTGGCCATGGGGATCGCAAGATTGCGAGGAGCGATATCTCGACAGCTGGAGGACTGTGTGGGCCATAGCGAAGCCGGTGAGTGGAATACAGGTGGCACAAAAACCTCGGGATCTCACCGCGAGAAGTCCTGAAGTATTTGCGTTAGGATTCACGAGTCACGAAGTGCTGAGAGCCGAGGTTCATGTGGATGCGTGGTAGAGCATAAGGTGGGACCCGCGTGGTCAACGAGTGGACATGTGTTTCCTGGAGATAGAAGTCAACATTCTGTTGAATACTCGCATCTCGAGGATTCACGGAATAGGAGGGTGAAAACTCGACGGTTCAACCGGCGAGGTTGCGAGTAGTGAAATCCATCAAGGGAGGAGTCAGCTCAGTGTTGACCTATCACGTCTTGGAGGATCGCAATGGGAGGCCCAAGAGCTTGACTCACAAACTCACGAAGATGCGAGTTGCGAGGGGCGCTAACATTTAAGCCTAGCTCACGGTTGCATGTGGTGAAGGGCACTAATAAAGGAAGGAGCTATACCCGTATCGCCAGGTCGGGTATCGCAAGATTTGAAAGGAAGAGTAGGAGGCTTTAAGTCACGAACTCACAAGATAGCGAGATTTAGCTGATCTCCCGGTAGCAAAGGGGAGACCTCGGGGAAAGATTTCCTGTGGGTGTAGATTTCCCGATAGGGAAATAGAAGGACCTTGGAGTTCTTCGGGCGAGAACGAAGAAGATCCTGTGAGAGCAGACGTGTCTGGGTGGTGCAACCTGCGTCACGTGGTATCAGATCCTATTACTTGTCTGTATATTTCAGGCAAGAGAGGCAGGAGGAGATAAGAGAGCAGTCTGATACACATGTCAGGAGGTATCAGAGCTTAGAAGAGTTTCTTTGCTTTCTGTAGCAGAGGAAAAAAAAAAGAATTCACCATGCCACCAAGGAGAAGGGGTAGACAATCACTTGATTCAGAGGAGGAAAGGGAATTGTCCAGAGAAAGAGGTAGGCCAGTACAGAATCCAGCCATGGAGAGATAAATACGAAATCTTCGTGCCAGAATAGAGGACATGGAGACATCACGAAGGTGCAAAGCTGATGTAGGAGATACGAGTGAATCCGAAGATGAAGAGGATGCTGGACACGGAGGAGAAGAAATCCAAGTGGAGGATGCAGCGAGTGAACACTTACTTAAAGCTGTTGCAAGAATGAGTACAAAGGTAAAGATGGACATTCCAGTTTATGAGGGAAATCTGGATGCGGAAGAGCTGCTAGACTGGACTAGAGCTCTAGACACTTACTTCGATTATGAAGATATCGAAGAAGATAAGAAGGTCAGGCATGCTATCATAAGATTAAAAGGACATGCAGCCTTGTGGTGGGACGAGCTGCAAGATGACAGGTGTTGCCAAGGCAAGCAGAAGATTAAGAGCTGGGACAGGATGATTGCAAAGATGAAGGCAAAATTCATTCCCAGGGACTATCAAATTTCTCTGTTCAGAAGGATGTAGAACCTGAGACAGAAGTTGATGACAGTGAAGGAGTATACTAAGGAATTTTACAGATTGAATATCATAGCAGGTCATTGCGAAAGCAATGAAGAAAAGGTGGCCAGGTATATGAATGGCCTGAGGTATGAAATTTAGGATGAAATAAATATGGAAACCATCAGAACGGTGGAGGATTCCTATCAAATGGCTTTGAAGGCTGAAGAGAAGCTGAGCCGTAAGCAAGGTCAGCGAGGCTGAGGCAGGAGTCAGCCCAAAGGAAAATCAGTTTCCCAAGATAAATACCAGAAGCCCAAGGATGACTCGAAGAAACCTCAGACTCAGACAAAGAGAGGTGGAAGTTCACAGTGAGGGCGATATGCTGAGCAAAGAGAACAACATACTGAGAAAAGAGGAGGATATGCTGATAATAATAGGTTTCCTCGTACTAGAGGTAGAGGAAGGGGAAGAGGTGGAGTAATCACATGCTTCACATGTGGGAAAAATGGACACAATTCATTCGAGTGTCCAGAGAA
>JASDQU011505018.1:10039-23093 GCA_032191745.1 Picea mariana | reverse complement strand
ATACCAACGGAAATGACATGACAAGAACTATCCATCTAGGATATTGTCCCTGACAAATTCACTTTCCTTCATCTCATTATTCCACAATTAAGCATGGGTTCTCTTACTCCACAAAGTGTCTTCCCATGAGGGCTTTCACCATAAGGGGACCACTTTAAAGTTCATCCATATTTACTTCTTATCAACCATGACAAAACAATAATGAGTCATATTTACATCAAACACTATTGGGTCCATTACCCAAACCTTTGTGCTACGGGTCTTTTTTCAAGGGTGGACATCAACGACAACCAACCTTAATCAACATCTTCCTTAACTTCTGTTGAAAATGTTGAGTCAAGGGTTTCATGGGTACGATGTGTTGTATAATGTTAGGGTCGAATGTTTTTAGATCATCATACGTCCAAGCAAAGACATCCTTAAATTATTTAAATAATTTAATAAAGGTTGATTTCTCTTGCTTAGAACATCCCATTCCCAAATTTATGCATTGTGGGTTATCTTTAATTCCTAGATTTACTTTTTCATGGGTCAAGGAAGAACTATTGGTTTTACAATTTATCGATTTTCTGAATTTATCATGAAAATCGTAAAACTTTTATAATCTTACCATAGATTTTGGGATAAAATTTGCCATATCTGATGTGGTTTCCTGAGACCTTGGGTCTGAGATTACCATAAAATTGTGGAGGCCTTTGTCGTGGGTGCCTTCATCGATAAACGCACCACGGAAAGTGTCTTCTATGTGCAGGAAACTAATGATCTTTTGATCGTCATCGAACACTCTCCAATTAGTGATGTTAAATCTTGGAATGGAATTAATGTTAAATGTGGAAAATTAATGTTAAATGCGGAAAAGTGTCAGCCTCATAATTATTTAATCTTGGAATGGAATTAATGTTAAATGCGGAAAATTTGTGCATTAGATTCCATACCTTAGCTTGATAACTTTTCAGGTGTGGAGTTAGGCAGTGAATGAAATTCCTTACCTGCTTGACCACAATTTCTGAATCGCCGAATACCACTAAATTCTGTATTTTCAAATCTAGGGCCTTTCTGAGTCCTTGCGGGAGTGACTCATATTCAGCCATGTTATTTGTGCATTCAAATTCTAATCAGTAAGCAATCAAAGTTTTGTTACCCACTGGGTCAATGAGCACGCATCCTGCACTATCTCCTTCTTTAGATTTGGACCCATCGAAGTAGAGAGACCATATGTGAGTCTCATCAGCTATATGTGACATACTAGGGAGAGCTGCCAACTGTGTGCAAGTCATGAGCTTTGACTACTGTTCCGGGTCAGTAATGGTAGAAGTTTCTACCATGAAGTTACCGAAAAAAGTGTTCATTCCCTGCATTTCAGGTGAGTTAGCAGAAGAAGTAAATGGTTCATTAGTGTCATTTAAATTAGTCACGGTAAGCTTGAGATAGAGCTCACGATTGATCTTGATTCTGTTAGGCTTTCCATTCTCTGGCAGCCACAAATGAGACCAATCTATCGAAAAATAACCATGCAGTTGTTTGGACCAATCCCTACTTAAAAATAAGCCATATACTTTAGGGATGTCCACAACAATAATATCAATAATCTGGTGAACTTTAGAATTAGAGAATAATCTAATAAGGACATTTTTTAATTCACCTATCACCTTAACACTAGTATGATCAAGCTGAATAATTTTCACCCTTGAAGGTTAAACTTCGGCATTGATTTTCTGGCAGACAGATCAAGGCATTACATTTGATGATGCATCAGAATCTACCATACAATTATGTACATTCCTATTGAAAATTTCAAAGGTCAACAGAAAAGGTGGGATATTTTTGCGAGTGTTAACAACAGAACTTAGCTAGTTTTTAGTCGCAGTCCCAGGAATTATTCTATCTACATTTGTTACACTTTTTACAGCAAGGTCTCTTTTATCCGAGGGTTCTAGTATCGTTTTAACGGGAACCTTTTGAGATGTTTTAGGGTTGTTTTCTGCAAATTTGTTGTTGTTCAAATTGTTGTTTTTGCTATTTTCTGCAATATTCTGAAGCATCTTTTGCAGAAGAAAAGGAAATTTCAACAATTCATAAACATAAATATTAGCTCTAAGTTTCTTAAGGTCTTCAATAAGATCATATTCTAAAGTTGGGGTTGCTGAATTCTGTTTAATCTCAGTCTGCTTAAACTGTTTTTGAGGTGCACTAGTTCCAATTTTAGAAGAGGGTTTGTTTTGTGTTTTACTTATGGTATTATAAGGATGAATTGTTTCAAAATTGGCTTGAAAGATACAATACGAAAAATGCCCAAAAATGTTGGGAGAGGATTCATCCTCTTCCATTATGTCTTGTTCAACTACATCTTCAGAAATCTCAGGGGAAACTAAGCTATCATGAGCTTCAAGGATTGTTTGTATTGCATATTGTAGACTTTCTAGATTAAGGCCTTCAGAATTTAAATTGGGTCGGTTTGTGGGAAAAGGCTTTCTAAAAGAGTGTTTGTAAGACCCTTTACTTGAAGAAGCTTCTTCAGCTGATCTCCTTAAATCTACAACTTGATTCGACAACTTCTGAATGACCTTATGTAAACTTTCCAGATCTGAACTCTCCGATTGAGTTTTAGTTTGGGGAGGCCTAGGAAGAATTTATATTTTCTTCTTGAAAGATGAGGTAATGTCTGCCTCATTACAGATATTATCCTTTAGGCTTAGAATATATTTCTCAATTTGGCTCGCCTCCTCGAAGGCTTCCAATAGTGTTGCCTTCTTAGAGCTTTTTACCCAGATTGCTATGTTCTGGTGTAGGCCTTTAGTATAGTATGCAACGATAAAAAATTTAGCAGGGATTGAATTAGTGGGGTTTCGATTTTTTAATGTTAGAAATATTTGATTAAAGTCTTTTATTTTTTTATTGGGGTTCATCTTTAAACTGAAAAGTTCTATGACTAAGACTTCGGGAGATTTGTCGTCTCTGAATTTCTCAAGGAAACAAGATTCAAATCTATCCCAAGATACAATAGTGTGGGGTTGTTGGGAAAAATACCAAGTAGACGCATTACCTTTGAATGTGTATGGAAAAAGTCTACATACTACATCTTCATGTTCTACATTTCGAAGTCTAGTGGTTAGCATGAATTTTTTTATGTGGTCCTTAGTGATTTGCTTAGAATCTAGATCGAATTTAAGGAGCCATTTTTTCGGATGTTTAGGCAAAGGATGTTGGGGTCTAGGTATGGCCACAACATCTTGATCGAACCAAGGTCTGACAAGATTGTTTGGATTTTCCGTAGGTGTGGGTGGTGTCGAAGGATGAGATGAAGAACTTCCTTCATCCGATGACTCTTCTCCCGAAGAGGAGGGAGATGAAGGTGGTGGTGAAGGTGGGATACTAGATCCTCTGACTGCAGGAGTGGGGATGTGATCTGGATCCATAGGATTTAGGAGAAGACCAGTGCCTTCAAGTTGTTTCTTGATATTAGAGAAATCTAGTGGTTGATTCAGTGGTCGACCTAGTTGTCTGATACGGGCCAAGTAACCATGTGTCCTTAGAAGTGATTGATGAACAATTTAGTGTATGTCTAACCCTGAAGGGTTTGGTGTTACTAGCTTAACAGTAATCTATGGATTTTCGTTTGAGGTCGTTGTTGTTTGAGAAGTAACGTTGACTTCTCGTTACTATAGGGGAGCGAGTGTGTGGGGGAGGAGTCTTGCGACCTCCATGTGCCATCAATCGTGTTCAGGCCCTCCTTCTAGCGCCATTTGTTGACGGACGAAATTGACCGTCCGTCAATTGGAAGAACGAGTCCAGTCTGGAGTTGTCTAAATAACCCAAGCCGTTTGGTATGACTCGCTCTAATGGGTTTAATGACTCCATTGGCCAATCTAAAAGTCCTAGAAGAAACAAAATAAATAAATAAAAGAAATAACTATTAAATAACCACTTAATATATACATATGTACATATAACTATTGTAGATAATATTTACAAAATAGATCTGTCCATTTTATTTATGTGCATGATATACAAGTTGCGAGTTTTTATCTAAGCTCACGAAAATCTATATGAAAATGGTTGTTGTAACAAAAGCAGATAAACAAAGCACATAAACTACTTTTTTCTTTTTTTCCTTTATTAATCTAAGTTTAAACTGAAAAAGATACACTGAAATAGGAATATGTGTTCGGTCAAAGCCAGACTATATATTAGAGTTTCGAAGAAAAACTAACGAAAAAAGAAAAGAACTAACCTATTAATGCATCCAATGTCCATATAATCGAGAATATCCAACCACCTTGTCCGAGAAGTAAACCTGCAAAAAACCTTAAGATTGTTCCGAATAAATGCGAAACAATATGCTGGAAACTAAGCTTTAATAACAGAACGTATGATACAAGTAGTCAGCGTGATCTTGTAATTTACAAACAATTACAGTAAGATAAATCTTGTTGTAAGAACTTTGCATTTAAACATTCAACAGAAAAATAAAGACAAATCTCATAATTTGAGTTGAATATATGATCACCCTATATAATATCTGAAACATCACATATGAACAACATTTATAAATGATTTATCCCAACTCATAATAAAGCATGAAGACAAAAGCGATCAACACCTCTTATCATGTCAAGATAAACATAACTTAAACTAAGACATCATACACAAGAAGCTAAAGCTATAATATGTATCTATGTTTCATTCAAGTCTGTGCATCAATTGTCCATACTTCAGCCCCAAGCCAAGATGATTTGATTACAAAAAATACAAGTTTATATAGGTTTCAGAAAAGCTAACTGTCTTGTCATATAAGATAAGATTGAATCTCTATGATCATATACTGATTACAAAAATAGAGGGGGAATATAACCACCCCAGATCACACTAAATCTTTAAAAGCTAAAAAAAAGTTTATTCCTGTTTATACAAAAATGGACCATAGATATGGCTAACAAGCCTAAAAAAATGCTTTAGATCACTTGGTCACGAGAGACTCCCAAATATCTTGAAAGAAAAAATAAAATAGAGAGATTCAGATATACATTTAACCAATAATTTCCAAATTTCGAATTAGAATAGACTGGCTACAAAATCTATTGATTCTGTAGCTAGTCTATTTTAATAATGAAATCTAATTTATTCAATCAAAAAAATATAACACTATTTTAAGATAAAAATAAATCTTACCTTTAACTGTAAAATCAAATCGTTTCACATGATTTCAGAATTTATCACCGTTGTTGCAGTCTCGACATTTTTTAATATGATGTTCCATGTTGTTTTCAAGCATTTTCATTGTCCCTTAATAATAGACTTAAGCTTATGATTTTCATTTGTTAAGGGGTCGACCTGATCAGTTAGGGCTTTGATCAATGACTATAAAATGGGTATATTGGTGTAATACTTGTCAATCCAGAACAGACAAGTTTCACATCGTCACTGTATGATGATCGATTGAGAATCTCCATGGTTGTGTACTGGAACTTCCCCAATATGGTTTGTAGATTTGTTACCAAACTTAATTCCTAGAAACCCTTCACTATGCTTCAGACAAGGTGACAGATTATCCACGAAATTGTAAGACTGGTCGAGATCTTTTTAGAAGGAAGGAGGGTCTTCATCAGCCAAAAACCTATCAATCTCAGAATCTGAGCTTTCATGGATCTCGATCATCTTGATCGAGCTCACATGAGGGTTTGATTTATTTCGTAGCTTCCTTGAAATCAACCTACCTGCCCTTTTGTTTTTAAAACTTAAATCGATATCATCTTTAGATGGCTTGCCTACAGGTATGTTTATGTCTTTGGTAGAGGCATTAAGCTGTGCATCTTGTTCATGGGTCTACTCAGCAACCTTTGGGTCAGGTATAGGTTTACTGTAGGTGGTCGTAACACAGGCCTATGTAGATGAATGGAACACTCTGGGATAGACTAAGGTTTCCTCAATCACGGGTTTGTCAACCTCTACAGCATATGAGTTATCAAAACCATTTCAGGTTAGGAACGAATCCCAGTCATCGTTATGTAACTTCAATTGATGTGCAATCATAATTTTTATCAAACCGTGGTGGAAAAGGCTTGAATGCAAACATTGCTTCTTATACTTCTTAGCCATTTTATGCAAGCTTCTCCACAGGTAATAAGGCATGTTTAATGGAAACCCTATGAAATTCATGAGCAAACGCATGTGATATAGAAAGACAAAACCAAAACAGCCTTCACACGTCATGAACTGTTTCAACACTGCAAGCAAACCATGCCATCGGGTTTTCAATAAGGACATTGACATACCTTTGTCACAGCCCTTGATCTTTCGAGATGTAAAGAAAAGACTCCACGAAACCTCCTCGACGTTTGTATTCTTGAACCACTTCTTCCCTCTCACAGGAAGACCCGTTGCTTGAATTAAAAAGTCTTCTGTGACTTTGAGTTGAACGTCCCCCACCTTGGCTTGACATCCATCAAATGAGAGGGCGAATTCCTAAGCAGTTTGAAGTTTAAAGCCCTAGAATTTCTCAAGGAAAGCAAGTCAGTCGTGACCCTCAAGATCCTCCCTTGCATTATCGCACAGGAGCAAGGTCTGAGTGTCGTTGGGTTCAATCCTAACAATCGGGGCCATGGGATTTCGACAAGCAAACACCCAAACACAGTGCATATGGAGGGTTTCTAAGAATAGACCAAAGGTATACTCCAGACTCGAAACTCATCAACAATCTATGGCAAATGAGCAAAAGATTCTCAACCAAAAGATAGGCGTTGTTTGAAATGAATGCGAGGGGTGTTGCAAAACCCAAGACTAAGCTTTGAAATGATGAGCTCACTATGATCGGACTGTCACCTCCCACATAGTATAGGCCACAACCAGGTGCATTAAAATTTAAATATGATTGCGCAACAGGGTGGGTTAGGTTCTAAAGTTTAGGAGAAGGAAACTTATAAACCAAATTCTAGTGACAAGGGAACGTATGACCAAGAACCACATAAAAATATATTGATGATTAAATTAAAAGGACCTTTGTTGATTCATATAACAATCCATAAGCATGCTTGACATTCGAGGAGGGAAACAAAGAGAATGCACTTCATAGCAAATAACAAAGACTTTATTAACCAAAATGTTGAGCCATTTTCCTCTCATAAACTTTTAAATAGAGCAGTAATACAGTCATAATTTTTAATGCTTTGTTTTCATGCTTTCAGTCATGAACAAAGCATGGAAACAAAAACACTAGGAATAACCGAATATGTGCATTTGTTGTTTCAAAAATTGCTTATGAAGAACATAAAAATGTACGACCCCAGTTAGGAAGCTACATAGATTATTATTTGATACTTAAAGAATTGAAAATATGTAGGGTTGCCAACACTCCCCCGTCTCTCTCTCTTTCGATCTCTCTCTCCCTCTCTGACCCCTCCTCTCTCTCTCTCTCTTGTGCTCTATATCACCTTCTTGAGATAAATATTGATAGAGGGGGAGAGAGAGTGATATATGGGGATAGGGAGTGTAAGAGAGAGGGGTAGATGTGTGTGTGTGTGTGTGTGTGTGTGAGAGAGAGAGAGAGAGATGGGTGTGTGTGTGTTTGTGTGTGTGTGTGTGTGAGTGAGAGAGAGAGAGAGATATGGGGTGGGAATTAGGGAGAGAGGAAGGTGAAGAAATAAGGGAGAGACAGAGAGGGATGGATGGATTCATGGAGAGAGGGGATACTATAGAGGGAGAGAGAGAAAGGGTCATAGAGAGAGAGAGAGCGCAAGAAAAAGATGGGGGTATAGAGAGAGATAGAGATGTAAAGAGAGAGAAGGGGGGAGAGTGGGGGAGAGAGAGAAAGTGAGAGAGAGAGAGAGAGAGAGAGGTTTGGAGGGAGAGAGAAATAAGGAGTGAGGGGGAGAGAGGGGTAAATGTAAGAGAGAGAGAGAGAGAGAGAGAGAGAGAGTGGGGAGAGAGTAGGGGATATGGATAAAGGGAAACAAGGAGAGGGAGAGCAAGGAAAGTGGAGGAAAGAGATCGAGTGAGCAAGACGGAGATAGAGGAGTGGGGTAGAGAGAGGGAAAGAGGGAGAGAGAGAGAAGGGGGGAGGGAGAAAGAATCAGAGATGGACGGGAGGAGAGAGGAATTTAGAGAGAGAGAAGGAGGTAGAGAGAGAGAGAGAGGGAGTTATATGAAGGAGAAATAGAGAGAGAGAGGGGGAGAGAGAGAAGTAAGAGAGAGAAGGGGGAGAGAGATATAAGAGAGATAAGAGGGAAGGGGGGAGGAGATCAAATGAGCAATAGAGAGAGAGAGAAAGTAGAAGAGAGGGAGAGGCAGAGGGAGAAAGTGAGAGAGAGGGATAGAGAGAGAGTGATCTAGGTGGATATAGATGGCCACCCACCTTTTCCAACTAGCTCAAAACAGTTTTATGGCAATTTTGATAATTTACTATTTTTAGCAGTTTTGAACTTCCGGGGTCATTTTGAGGGCCTAAATGAAGGTTTTTTGGGATTGAGGTTCTCAATTATAATCGAAGGCTTGTGTTGATCCCTCTAAATGAATATCCTCGATGATACCTTTCCAACGAGCTATCGTGCACCCCAAACGAAGATCGTATGCCAAAGTTACGCCCCCGGGAAGTTGATATTACTAAACTACCCAAAACAAGGTCCACAAAACTGTTGGATTTTCATCTTCTGGGTTTATGGTTTTGGATTTTATTTATGATAAAAAAAGTATTTGGAGCCTCATTTTAAAATCTTCTTCTTGCTAATGTGAGTAATGGACACATCTCTTCTCAGAGATAAGCTGCCACCATTCTAGCGAGTCTTTCACTCTGTATTTTTACAGTGTTTGTACATTTTTGCTCATTAATAGAAAATTGTGTATCACTATATCTCTGTGTTTATGGTTGCATCTATGATACAATTTTGTTATATTATTGGATATCCAAGATATCTCTGTACATTTCTTTATTATATCTCCGCTCTCATTTCGTGCCGAAAATAATCTGGGTCAGAGAGAGGGAGTTAAATAGAGAGAGGTAAAGAGAGAGAGAGAGAGAGGGAAAGAGAGAAGGAAATAGACAGTGGGAGAGAAAGACAGAGGGTGTGGGTTAGAGAGGGAAAGAGCGGGGGAGAGGGAGAAAAGGGGGGTAGAAAGAGAGAGGGAGGGGGGAGGGGAGAAAGAGAGAGGGAGGGAGCAAGAGAGGGGAGGGAGAATTGAAGGAGGGAGAGCGAGAGAGAGAATCAGATGGTGGGAGAGGGAAGAAGGTAGATACAAGACATAGAGAGTGAGTGGGGTAGAGAGAGACATGGAGAGAGAAGGGAGGAACAATGGGGGAGAGAGAGAGAGAGGGGACGAGGGAAACAAGAAGAGTAAGGAAGAGGGAGTAAAGAGAAATGGAGAGGGAGAGAGAGAGAGAGAAGGGGAGATAATGAGTGAAAGGGAGGGAAAGAGCAGTTGGATAGAGAGAGAAGAAGATAGAGGGAGAGAGGAAAAGGGGGAGAGAGAGATTTTATGTTAACAGGAACGCGCACGCATTCTTGTTGCTAATAATGTGTGTGTACTTTAGGAACCCGTGCGTGTTCCTAAGCACTCACGCATAATTTTCATTTCAATTTGTTTTTAGGAACGAGTGCACATAATGTGTGCACGTTCTTTCTCACTCCATCGACATTTTTTCGTCCACCAACTTTGTGCAAACACCCACATGTCATTTAAAAAGATATTAGTAACAATTAAAATATTTTAAGTATAACAACTATATATATTATATATATGACAATTAAAGACGCTTTCTACAACCAAGTATGAGGGAGATGAGTAATTCTTTCGGTGCTCAACATGGATTTGACACACACACACACACACACACACACACATATAACAATTGAAAGTTAAAAAGTTGTTATTTCACTAAGACCCTTTTTACAACCAAGTATGAGAGAGATGTGTAATTCCTTAACTGCTCAACATGAATTTGACAAGTGACATTAAAAAATATTAATAACAAAAAAATAGTTCAATGTCAACCATAAATAAAATATTTCAATATACATCAACTTAAATAATTATATAATCAAATCCATAAAAATAATTGAAAATAAAAAATTAATTATATATTCAAATCCATGAAAGTAATTGAAAGTAAAAAATTATTATTTTAATCATAAAAAGCTTTTTATATCCTTTAAAATGAAAAGTAAGTATCAACTTCGGGTCGAATCTAAATAAATTAAACATCTCCATTGTAGTTTATAAAACACCTTTCAAAACAATAAACAATAAGAATGAACTAAGTTGTATTAAATCTGTCAAAGAAATATTCCCATCTAGTAAAAAGAGATCAGCCACCAGGGTTTTGATTGTAATTTTCTTAGAATTTCTTATGAAGTCTCACACTCAACCTGATACCTGTCATCTTCCACGTTGATCTATCAAAAATATAAATATATACGTAACTTACTAACTACTTTAAAAACAAAGAACGTTGATCTATCAAATTTACTAACTTACATTTCTGTTTGGTCGTGTTCATGTTCACGACGCTGCAAAGACATGATTTCAGAGACGAAGAGATCGAAATTGGTGAAGGACGATCCGCCCTCCGCCACCACTTCTCTCGCAGCCACCTTTAATTCTGTCACTCTTTCTCTCAATTTCTTGCCCTCTTCTTCCGCCATTAACACTTTAACAATTCTTTCTATATCCTCTCTGGTAACCAGCCAATTCTGGTCGATTCTCTGGGGCGCCTCTAGTGCGATCTGGATCTCATCCACCACAAACTTTGAGTTGAAGTGTTGCTCTGCATAGAGCGGCCAAGCGATCATAGGAACGCCCATCGTCGTCGTCTCCAGCACCGCGTTCCATCCGCAGTGAGACAAAAAGCCACCGGTGGCAGGATGCGCCAAAATGCTCAACTGCGGTGCCCAGCCCAGAATGATAAGCCCTTGCTCGCTCTCGACCACACGATCGTGGAATCCCTCGGGGAGAAAGCCGAGGGCCGACGAGAACGCCTTCGATCCGGAGTCCGACGGCCTTCGCAGAACCCACAGGAACTTCACCCCGCTCGTCTCCAAACCCATCGCCAGCTCCTCCATCTGAGCGATAGATATGGAATTCTCGCTGCCGAAAGAAACGTAAAGCACGGACGCTTCCGCCTGCGCGTCAAGCCAATCCAAGCACTTGTTTTCGTCCGTATTGAACCCCATCTGGACCACCGGAATGATCCTGCAGGGTCGGTCCTCAAACGCATCGGGAGGGAGCAGGGGGGCGATTGTCCTGACAGTGCCATTAACTGTCTGAAAATGCTCCACAAACTCCGGCTCCATCTCGTAGAACGTGTTAGCGATGATCCTCCAGCTCTGCTTGTTGCCTTCTCTCAGCCGTTTCCAGAACGGATACCTCTCGCTCTCGGTCGTCGACTCGGGCAGCTCCGGCAGCATCTGAAGGCGTGTGAGACGCACTTCCTTGGGAAGCCCCGGGACAACATATCGGCCGGAAGGGCTGCGCGGTAGATTGCGAGGCAGAGTGTCCCACACAATCTGCTGGAGGGACTCTGAGAACATGCCACAGGTGTCGAAGCAGACTCTTGGGATGCCGAATTTTTGGGCGACGGCGGAGGCCCAGCCGAGGAGGAAGTCGGCAATAAGGCAGATCGGAGGGGCGAGGGAGCTGGCACTGCGTATTTCTCCTTCCAGATATCGGTGGAGGAAGCGGTCGAAGGGGTCCTGCAGGCTCTGATTTATAGCCTGGATATGTGACAGCTTATGCCACTGCATGCTGTTGCTGTTGACGTTGCCGAGGACTA
This sequence comes from Picea mariana, assembly GCA_032191745.1. Classification (NCBI taxonomy): domain Eukaryota; kingdom Viridiplantae; phylum Streptophyta; class Pinopsida; order Pinales; family Pinaceae; genus Picea; species Picea mariana. The sequence continues at coordinate 11,335 of JASDQU011505018.1, read as the reverse complement.
GTTGGTCTGCGGGGATCTCCATTTCCAATAAGTGGATGTCCAGCCCACGGTCTTTGGCGGCCTCCACTTTGCTCTTCAAAGAAGAGATGCGATGAAAAGTGACAACGAAGGTAACAGTGAGGCCCCTGGCAGCCAGTTTCATGGCAAGATGCATAAATGGAATGAGATGGCCGTGACCCATAGACGGCAGCATCATCACATTAGTCATTCCTGCATTCTCCATGCTAGGCGCCATTGATTCTGCGTGTATGCTTTCACTGAATTTCACTCAGACAAGCAATCCAATATGGGAAGCAGAATTCGATAGGATAAGATAGAAGATAGGTTCGTGAGGATCCATACGCCAACTTCAATGCGCTGAACAATGTCGGTTCACAGGGGTGCCAATGACAGATTTCATCTTCGTACGGGACGTCTTTGCATTCAAATCACAACTGGGCACAAGAGAATATTTTAATAGGGTTTTTAATGAGTTGGTAGTTTGCATGGTCAAAATTTAATACCGTACAGGTTACATATTTCACAGAATGTTTTTAAAATACGTTCGTAATATTTATCGTCCAACTGCAAGGCGCTGTATAATGTCGATGGTTTATGGGGACAAAGGTGTCGGCTTATGGAAGGTGTTTAAGTGATAATGAGCATAATTAATCATCTTTTAATTTAAAATTTTAATATGATGACTAATAATTGAAGATGTTGATATATTCTTAGTAATTCTTCTAAATCAATGAATGTAATTACTTTTTCATAATTTTTTTGTATTTTTAAATGTATCTTTTAACCTATTTACCTTTTAACATTTATCTAATCATATTAAGAAATTATTGTAGCATTATACGATTGTCACATTTAAATGATTAAACTTTAGATTTAGCACATTGGTTGTGCTAGCTGTAAATGCTCATTTTCTGGTTGTGTGTTTCATTTTCTGGCTATGCGTTTTATTTTCTGTCTACACCTTTCAACGTTCATCATCCATCAGTTTTGAGTGGCTATGCTAGTAGAATAGGAATTTCGAAACCAAAAAATTTTCCAAATTTGAAGATTTTAACAACTTTAGTGACCGTTTTCATGATTTTAAAGAAAAAAGTTGAGGAATAAGAGAACCTTTTCAACATAAATACAGACTAATTCCATCCTAGTGACTTTTGCATTCAAATTACAACTTGCCCAGAGGAGAATATTTTAGAAGGGTTTTTGAATGAGAATGTAGTTTGTATAATCAAAATTTAATAATATTTAATGATATAGTAGTTTTATTACATTGGTTGATTGTAATTATCAAAATTCATT
>JASDQU011505016.1:24086-39080 GCA_032191745.1 Picea mariana | reverse complement strand
GAAATCGTCTATCGGGATTTCGTGAGTGGAAGGGTCGAAAACTTAGTATCAAAGTACACGAAATCGTGAAGCGTGACACTATGAAGGATCGATAGGATTGGGTGGGACCACAGGGGCCAGCAAGGTGGACAAGTGGCACACTATCGACATGGAAGTCAACTGCGTCGACCATTTCATAGTTTCGTGAGTCGAATTTTCGAAAGCCTTGCCTCAGAATTTGCGAAGTGCGAAGTTCCGAACCGACGAGAAGGCTAATTGTGGGGCAAGCACGAGAAATGTTTCGAAGTCTGACACCTTGGGATTCTGGAGAATAGAATATCGGGATTTCAGGGTTCGTGGGCAGAGTTGTATGTTATCGCAACTCAGGAACTCGCGAATGCTGACAAGTCGGGGTGATATTGGAGTTTCAGAGTTTCAAGATTCGGGGGTCAGAGCGACAAGGCGCTCGACCATAGGATTCGCGATATCGCGAAGTCCGATATCCTAAGTGAAAAGAGGGATCCCACGAGGATTTGTTGTGGGTGCAGATTTTCTGAAAGGAAAATAGAAGAGCCGTTTTAGAGTTCTTCGGGCCAATGTAAGGAGAACGATCATGTTGACGTGACCTTCCGACCTGTAGGTTGAGGGTGGGGTTGCGTCATCATTTATATGGTATCATAGCTCAGAAAGGTTCTTTGCTTTTTGTAGCAGAGAAAAAAAGAATTCACCATGCCACCAAGGAGAAGAGACAGGCAAACACTCGATCAGTCAGAGGAGAGGGAAATGCCAAGAAGAAGAGGTAGGTAGATGACTGATCCAGCCATGGAGAAAGAGATGCATGATCTACGAGCTAGACTTGAAGACATGGAGACAACACAAAGATGTACAGTCGGTGCTGGGGATCTTAGTGATTCCGAAAGTGAAATTGAGGCTGAACATGAAGAAGAAGTTGCAACCGAAGATGCAACAAACGAATGTTTGATTAGAGCTATTGCAAGAATGGGTGCAAGAGAGAAAATGGACATTCCAGTTTATTAGGGAACTATGGATGCAGAGGAGCTTCTAGACTGGATTAGAGATCTGGACACATACTTTGACTATGAAGATGTCGAAGAAGACAAGAAGGTCAAGCATGATGTCACTAGATTGAAGGGACATGCGGCATTGTGGTGGGATGAACTACAAACTGACAGACGCTGCAAAGGAAAGCAAACAATCAAAAGCTGGGATAGAATGATCGCAAAGATGAAGACGAAATTCATCCCCAGAGATTACCAGATTACTCTGTTCAGGAGAATGCAGAACCTGAGACAGAAGCTGATGACAGTGAAGGAATACACTGAAGAATTCTATAAGCTGAACATCAGGGCAGGTCATCGAGAAAGCGATGATGAGAAAGTTTCCAGATACACGAATGGCCTAAGATACGACATTCAGGATGAGATGAGCATGGTAACCATCTGAATAGTGGAAGATGCTTATCAGATGGCTCTAAAAGCTGAAGAGAAGCTGAGTCGTAAGCAGGGTCAGAAAGGCCGAGGCAGAAGTCAGCCCAGAGGCAAATCAATTGCCCAGGATAAATCTTAGAAGCCCAAGGAGGACTGTAAGAAACCTCAGACTTGAACAGAGAGAGGTGGAACCTCACAGCAAGGGAAATATGCTGAACAACGAGGGCATCATACTGAGAAGAGAGGAGATTATGCCGATAATAATGTCTTTCCTCTTACCAGAGGTAGAGGAAGAAGAAGAGGTGGAATAATAACATGCTTCACATGTGGAAAGAATGGGCACAAGTCTTACGAGTGTCCAGATAAAAATAAAGAGAGTGGAGAAGCTCACATCGCCAAAGCATAGAGGCGAGATGTTGAGGTAGAAGATGCTGAAGGCGAAAGATCGTTGATGATGCGAAAATCTGTTTTGACACTAGAGAAGGAGGTGGAGAGTTTAGTCCAAAGAACCAGACTTTTTTGGACTGCCTGCAAAACCAAGGATAGGGTATGCAAGGTCATTGTGGACAGCGGTAGCACAGATAATCTCGTTTCTATGGAGATGGTAGAAAACCTAGAGCTGGAGATGGTAGAAAACCTAGAGCTGGAGATGAACACATACAGAGTTTCGTGGCTACAAAAAGGACATCAGGTAACTGTCACTAAACAATGTTTTGTTTAATTTAAGATAGGAGGATATAATGATAAGATACTCTGTGATGTTATTCCTATGGATGTTTGTCATCTATTGCTAGGTAGACCATGGCAATATGACAGGAATGTGATTCATGATGGGAGAATGAACACATACACCCTAGAAAAGAATGGGAGGACTCACATGTTGCTTCCAATCAAGGATAAGGAGGTGAAACCGGAAGTAAGCAACACTATACTTCTCATGAGTGGGAAGGAACTTCTTACAGAGGTTAAGAAGAAGGAGGATCCACAGTTTATTGTGGTCAGGAAACTGAAGATTGTTTTGACCAACACAAGAGTGGATGATTTACCAGAAGAGGTTCGGGAACTTTTGGAAGAGTTCGCTGACATAGTAGTGGACGAACTACCTCGTTTGTTGCCACCGATTAGAAGTGTGAGTCATCACATTGATCTCATACCAGGATCTAGTTTACCAAACAAAGATGCATATAGATTGACGCCGCAAGAAAATGAAGAGGTCAAAAGGCAAGTCCAGGATCTATTGGACAAAGGTTTGGTCAGAGAAAGCTTGAGTCTGTGTGCTGTTCCAACAGTACTCAGTCCAAAGAAAGACAGAGGATGGAGGATGTGTACTGAATCGAGGGAGATTAACAAGATAACCATCAGGTACAGATTTCCATTGCCAAGGATGGATGATCTGATGGATTGCTTGAGTGGAAAAAAAATTATTTTCAAAGATTGATTTAAAAAGCGGCTATCATCAAATCCACATGAGAGAAGGTGATGAGTGGAAGACAACATTCAAAACCAACGAAGGGTTGTATGAATGGCTTGTTATTCCATTTGGCTTAACAAATGCACCAAGCACCTTCATGAGGTTGATGAATGAAGTCCCGAGGGAGTTCATCGCAAAATTTGTTATCGTATATCTGGATGACATATTGGTTTTTAGTAAAACAATGGTAGAGCATCTAAAACATTTGGTTACAGTGATGCAGAAATTATAGTAGGAGAAGTTGTTGATAAACATGAAGAAATCCTCATTCATGAAGATAGAGCTCGTTTATTTGGGATTTGTTATTTCTGCAGATGAGTTGAGGATGGATCCAGATAAGGTGGAGGTAATCAAGAATTGGCCATCACTAAAGAATATCTTTGAGGTGAGAAGTTTTTACGGATTAGCTAGTTTCTACCGAAAGTTCATCAAGAATTTCAGTGGAATTAGTGCACCGATGATGGATACAATGAAGAAAAGACACAAATATTTTCACTGGACAGAAGAGGCCGAGAAGAGTTTTAATTTGTTGAAGAGGAAGATTACGGAACAACCAATTTTGGTGTTGCCGGATTTTCAGAAGACATTCCAAGTGAAATGCGATGCAAGTGGATTTGCAATAGGGGCAGTCTTAAGTCAAGAAGACAAACCAATAGCATACTTCAGCGAGAAGCTGAATGAAACAAAAGTAAAATACTCCACTTATGATAAGGAGTTTTATGCTATTATACAGGCATTGAAAAAATGGAGACATTACTTGATCCCAAAAGAATTTGTCTTATACAGTGAAAATCATGCGTTGCAGTTTGTGACTCAACAAGAAAAGTTGAATCAGAGACATGTCAAATGGGTTGAGTATATGCAAAATTTCACTTTTGTGATTAAGCATATCTCTGGTACTGCTAACAAAGTTGTTGATGCTTTGAGCATGAAGTGTTTGCTATTGCTGGAGTTCAAAGTTAAACATTGGGTTTTGATGATCTCAGGGACATGTACGCACATGATCCATATTTTAAGGAGGTGTATGAAGCAGCTGGGAATCCAATTCTCAGGAATAGAAGTCAATGGGCTGAATACATGATTCAGGAGGGATTACTATTTAAAGGTAATCAGCTATGTATTCCGAAATGCTCCATGAGGGAGAATCTGCTGAAGGAGAAACATAGTGGAGGATTGGCAGGGCACTTTGGTTAGGACAAGACGTTCGAAAAGTTGAATGAGTCATATTTTTGGCCGGGAATGCGAGCATATGTCAAGAGATTCATGGATAGATGTAGAATTTGCCAGCATTCAAAGGGAAGGAAATAGAATGCAGGGCTTTATCAACCATTGCCCATACCTGAGAGGCCATGGGATACAATTAGCATGGATTTTGTATTGGGGTTGCCAAGAACACAAAGAGGTTCTGACTCAATCTTTGTGGTGGTGGATAGATTTTCCAAGATGGCACACTTCATTCCATGTCAGAAAACTAGTGATGCAACTCACATTGTGAATCTGTTTTTCAAAGAAGTCATTCGACTTCATGGCTTACCAAGGAGTATAGTTTCGGATCGAGACACTAAGTTCATAGGACACTTTTGGAGGAACTTATGGAAGAAACTGGGAACTAACTTGTCATTTAGTTCGGCTTATCATCCTCAGATGGATGGACAGACAAAAGTGGTGAAGAGAAGTCTGGGAGACTTGCTAAGAATCCTGGTGAGAGAACACCACAACCAGTGGGACAACATATACCACAGGAAGAGTTTGCTTATAACAACTCAATTAAAAAAAGCACAGGGCAGAGTCTGTTTCAGATTGTCTATGGCGTGCAGCCGAGAGGAATTTCCGAGTTAAGGGATTCATAATAGAATGCAACTAAGAGTGCTAGTGCAGAAGAATTCGCAGAGGTGATGAGGGAACTTCATAGCCAGGTGAAGGAGCGTTTGCAGAATTCAAGCCAAGAATATAAGCGCAGAGTAGATCAACACAGGAGACAACTTCAGTTGGAGGTTGGTGACTTGATTTTGGCACATTTGAGAAGGGAAAGGTTCCCGAGAGGAACATATAATAATCTGAAGATGAAGAAAATTGGACCATGTAAGGTCTTAAAGAAATTTGGGACGAATGCTTACGAGATTGAATTACCCGATGGAATCGAAATTTCTCTGATATTCAATATCTCAGATTTGTAACCATATAAAGCTGAGGAAATAGAAGCAAGAAATGCACAGCCAGTGATCCAGTGGACAAAGCAGATGCAAGTTGCAGAAAAGTCGCAGATGGAGTACATACTGAACAAAAGAGTGAGCAAGGAGACCAGGCGAAAGAAATACTTTGAATATTTGGTCAAATGGAAGGGCCATCCAGTTGAATATGCCAGTTGGGAGAATGAAGTGGAAATCAAGAGGCATGGATAGACCATGCACGAGCTCATGGATAGGAGCCCATGAAAATTTTCAAGCGAGGGAGTATGATGCAGGAGCATCTCAAGCGAGCCAGCGTGGAGACAATGGACAGCTGGAAAAGTGCCCAGCACAAATTTTGAAATATCTTGAACCATTAATGAAACATCAAGTGGAGGCGCACTTGTAAAATGAAAATGGACCTTGAGCGATTCGCTCTCGTCCTTAGTAGATAGGAGGCATTTATAGTAGTAAATGCAGGTAGATAGAATTGAATGTTAGATTATATAGTTTGAGAGTGCAATAGTGAAACAGGATATAGACACCCTCATTGTGTATTGTAATATTATTGAGAAGATCATAGAGGAAGAGCATAGAAGAAGAGCAGAGAGTTGTGTAGCAGACTCCATGTATAGAATTTCTGAATTAATACAAGAAAGCTGTGATTCAGACTCATGGTGTTCATATATTCTCTATGTATGCATCTTTGAATGTCATGCTCATGAATGTTTTACTCTTTCTACTGTACATTTGTTTTTATGCTATGTATGAATGATTTCTTGTTGAATGTTTGAAATCTGAGAGGAAAGGAAAAAGGAATGAGTTTCAATTGTTTCTCTATCTAAGCAAGAGTTCCTGCAAGGAGTGCAGTTGAATTTGTTTGCAAGGAGTGCGTCGATAAGGTATTCAGAGGTTTATCTATGAAAGCTCAAGAGAGATAGCTTTTGTTCTCATCCCTTCAGAAGTGGAGTTAGGCACAAAGAGTCGTGCAAGGAGTGCGCAGGCTGAGTGAAGTCTCAGGGTTGTGGACCTGAGTGGAGTATTGAGAGACCACTGCTGCAGGTGTGCACAGAGTCGAAGGAATTCAACACTTGGAAGTGTTTGAAGGTTGTCGCAAGGAGTGAAAACAAGAGTTTCTTGAAAGACTCGAAGCTGTGGAAAGCTTAGAAGGAGTATATCCATCGATCCAAGTCAGCCAAGGCCATTGGATCACTCATGAAATCGTCTATCAGGATTTCGTGAGTGGAAGGGTCAAAAACTTGGTATCAAAGTACACAAAATCGCGAAGCATGACACCGTGAAGGATCAATAGGATTGGGTGGGACCACAAGGGCCAACAAGGTGGATAGGTGGCACACTATCGACATGGAAGCCAACCGCATTGACCATTTCAGAGTTTCGTGAGTCGAAGTTCCAAAAGCCTTGCTTCAGAATTCACGAAGTGCCAAGTCTCGAACCGGCGAGAAGGATAATTGTGGGGCCAGAGCAAGAAATGTGTCGAAGTCTGACACCTTGGGATTCCAGAGTATAGAATATCAGGATTTTGGGGTTCGTGGGTAGAGTTGTATGTTATCACAACTCGCAAACTCGCGAAATCCGACAAGTCGGGGTGATATCGGAGTTTCAGAGTTTCGATATTCGGGGGTCAGAGAGACAAGGCGCTCGACCATAGGATTCGTGATATCGCGAAATCCGATCTCCTAAGTGAAAAGGGGGATCCCATGAGGATTTGTTGTGGGTGCAGATTTTCCGAAAGGAAAATAGAAGAGTCATTTTAGAGTTCTTCGGGCCAGTGTAAGGAGAACGCTCATGTTGACGTGACCTTCCGACCCACGGGTTGAGGGAGGGGCTGCGTCATCAGGCAACATTCAAAAAATTGTTGCTCCCTCTTTCACTGTATTCTGTTTCTAGAATACTCCAAACTTCTTTCAATGATGTTGTTGCTACAACCTTGTGCAACATACTGTCATCCAAGTCTTGTTGGATGATTTGCAATGCTAATGCATCCCTTTCCTGATCATGTAGATTATGATAACAGTCTAGAAAACAAAAATAGGTATTGATTCTAATAGACTCAAATTCAAAATTCTTACCATTATGATATGGTGGTAATGGTAGGTTCATGCTCATGTTGCTCCAAATATCATCAATTTTCCTCTGATTTGCTTCTTGTGTGATCTCCTCAGGTACAACTAGAACCTATTCATTTATCTTTGCGAAATATTCTTCCCTTTATTTGTTGTTCTCTTTCCAGATCTGTCTGATATCTCTTCTCGACTTCTTGAGTCGTCTTTCCTAACCCATGAAAACGTTTCTTGGTTGTTCATTCAACAATTCGAGCACACTTGTGGATTGACTATTCTATCTCGTCACACTGGTACCACTTTCTTGTTTCCTGGTATGGATCTTGCTGGATCTGATTATCCGAGCATAAGATATTGTGAGGGATTTTCATGCTTTACATGTTTCCTGCACGTAAAACCAGCTCTGTGAAATCCTCTGTTGTAACTTCGGGTCGAAAATCATGGGTTAGACTACTTCTTTAGCTTCGATCTAGCTAGATTTGAATATACAAGTGTAAGATCTATGGATTTAGAGCTCTGAGGTCTATTCTTTAGAAACTGTAGCCCCTGATGCAGTGCCCCTACCTCTGCACAGTCTGTTGACCTCCCAATCAATGGATCTTCTTCTATTCTTGATTTAGAACAACTCCTCAGGTCCCTACTGGAACCTTCAAGAAATAATCCACTGGTCCTTGTGAACTTCACCCGCGCGAATAGCATTGAGCGCAAAGTTCCTCTCCATATAATCATTAGTTGTGACCACAGGCCTATCTGAAAGGCACTTCATGACCTCAGACATCAGGTATTCTATTGTGAGTCACCCCGACTCTTTCGAGTCTTGATTCGTGAACTACAGCCTAGCGAGTGCTAGCTCCTTCCCTTTGACTTCCACAATGTGACCTCCAATTATGACCTGCGGCCCAACTTCTGAGCGCTTCACGACTTCATGTTTTAGGACTTCTCTTTCTGCAAAGCTGGAGGATTGATCTCCTCTCTTCTTCTGATTATCAATCTCCCGAAATTCACCCACTTCAGATCAACGACCCACAACCCTTTGTGATCCAATGAATGTTATCAATTTTGCAAACTCAGACTTTGCAAGTTTTGACAACTCTTACCTTGGAATTTTCTAATTTTTGAATCAACGAAGTACAGATCCAATGCCCCATCCAATGGTCCAAATCTCTCCAGCAACCGACGGTCAAGACCCACTTCGCGAAGTTGAGATTGCTCTCCCGTAATACTTCCGATGTCTGAATCCTCGAATTCTTGCATCTGCTGCCATCTGTCAACACTGATAATGGATGGTTCCAATGAATTTGGAACTTCAAGAATTCACAAGTCCACTCTCCTATGCACTATCGAAGGGTTTAGGCCTTGTTCACTTTCCTTGGGATCCAACGGTTTTTGGTCCGCATCCTCATATCTGACGGTTGTAACACGTTCTCCTTTTCTGCATGTTCCTCATCATTTCTAAGCTTGATTAATGTCTTAGATATATTTGTAGGGTCGATCTTATGGCTACTAAGCTTGTCTTTTGTTGTATATGCAAAGACTTTCTTCTTAAGAAGGAATTTTATGAATCTTCCACGAATTATTTAAAAAGACTCACAGATCTTTAATTTGTGTCCTTCAATTCTCCTTCAGTAGGTCTAACTCCATGTGTTGTGATGTTTCCAACAATATTTTGAGCGGAATGATGTCTCCTCGCTCCTTTAGTGGACTGTAGACTATTCACCAAGATTATTTAAATGTTGCGTCCTTTTGCAGCTACTTCGATTCTTTGCGTTTGTTGTCTACAACGATATTTTGGGTGGACAGGTGGCCTGCAGAATTCTTTCCAAGATTTTGAAAAAATGAGAACAAGAAGATAGAATTGGGAAACAAGAAAAAGAGCAGAGCACAATAGTATTGAGAATATTTAGATAAGGACAAAAGGATGAGGTAAATAGGCTCGATAAAATCAAGAAACAAGAGAAGAAATCGTAACTAACTCATACATCTGGCCATGACAATTGGCAATGTATAGTCACACTCTTGAGGTTACATATATATTTAACACTCCCTCTTAAACTCAACAGTTACAAACATTAACACTCGTAATGCCTAAGTGTTGTAATTGGAAATAAAAAATGGATTTTCCAAAAACAAATTAGAAATGATAATGCATGTTGGTCTATGTCTCAGTTGGGTTTACAATATGTAACAAAAAAACTAGACTCCATCTTTGAGTTGATCTGGGTTTCTTTTTTCTCTTCTTCCAAACTTTGTATTGTTCTAATCTTGTCATTTTTTTCATTTTGACATTGATACTGAAGGCTCTGTGCTCTGCCTTTAGTCTTTTTCATTGTAACTTCATATTCATAATTTGATCATACTGCTTATGCAGGTTTCTTTCATCTTCTTCTGTAACAAATTTTTCTTTGAGTTTGGGATGATGCCACCACTGTAAACTACCATCAATGCCCTTCATAGCTTGGGCTACACATTCAACAAACTGCTTCCACATTAAATTAGAATAAAATCTGATTTCTTCAAAACTTCATTGCATGAAAATGGTTTCAAACTGGTCTTCATTGAGATCCTCATCCATGTCTTCATCTTCTTATTTTGGCTGCTCAGATGTATACTCAAACAACTTGTCAATCTGATATAAAAAATTATAACAAGAACCATATTGGTTCTCTTCTTTCTATTCTTTCTGAGAGAAGTTACCATCATCATCATCATAGATTGACTGTTCAATCCATTTCAAACATGCATCAACATTATCTTCTTCTTTAGCTGCTTCATTAGCAGTCATAAGTGTGCTAGTTTGAATGCTTCTATTATCAAATCTTCTTTCAAGCACTTCCTCTGCAGTCACCAAATCATACACTTGGTTCTGAATGCCAAGTAGGATTTCTCATTCAAACATCAATTCATCAATTTTATTATTCTCTTCCATTATTGGAAGGTACTTATCATAAGACAAATTAACGTTATCAAATTCAATTTCAAGATTTTTTACCTCTGTTTCAAAGAGGCCAATTTCTGCACAATGCTCATCAATCATCATTGTTGTTGATCCTTTTTTGTCATCAATTACTTGAATCATTTTATCGATGCATGTTTTTGTGCCGATAGCTTCAACATCAGTTTCTGCAATTTTCTCATGCTCTGCTTCAGACACAGATGCACGTTCTTTCTCTTTCTATGGTAGCTCTACTTTACACATAGATTCTCCTTCATTCTGTTCCTCCGGCAGCTCTTCTTCATACACTTATGATTCTTCCAAAGTGGAAACATTCAACAATTGTTTCTCCCTCTTTCACTGTACTCTGTTTCTAGAATACTCCAAACTTCTTTCAATGATGTTGCTACTGCAACCTTGTGAAACATACTATCATCCAAAGCTTGTTGGATGATCTGCAATGATAATGCATCCCTTTCCTGATCATGTAGATTATGATAACGATCTACAAGACACAAATAGGTATTCATTCTAACAGATGGAAATTCAAAATTCTTACCATTATACTATGGCGGTAATGGTAGGTTCATGCTCATGTCACTCCAAATATCATCAATTTTCCTCTGATTTGCTTCTTGTGTGAGATCCTTAGGTACAACTAGAACCTATTCATTTATCTTTGTGAAATATTATACCATTTATTTGTTGTTCCCTTTCCAGATCTGTCTAATATCTCTTCTCGACTTCTTGAGTCATCTTTGCTGACCGATGACAATGTTTCTTGGTTGTTCATTCAACAATTCGATCACAATTGTGGATCGACTATTTTGTCTCGTCAAAATGATTTCGCTTTCTTGTTTCCTAGTATGGATCTTGTTGGATCTGGTTATCCTAGCATAAGATATTGTGGCAGATCTTCTTTCTTTACCTGTTTCATGCACGTAAAATTGGGTCTGCAAAATTCTCTGTTGTGACTTCAGGCTACTTCTTTGGCTTCAATCTAGATGGATTTGACTATCCGAGAGCAATGTCTATGGATTCATATCTATGAGCTCTATACTTTAGCAAAAATAGCCCCTGATGCAGTGCCCCTACCTTGACAGGGTCTACTGACCTCTTGGTCAATGGATCTTCTTCTATTCTTAAGCTAGAACAACTCCTCGGGTCCCTATTGGAACCTTCAAGAAATAATCCACTGGTCCTTGTGAACTTCACCCGCATGACTAGTATCGAGCATAAATTTCTTCTCCATGTGACCACTGCCTGTGACCCCAGGCCTATCCAAAAGGTGCTTCACAACCTCGAACCTTGGTTATTCTATAGTGAGTCACCCTGACTCTTCCGACTCTCGAATCACGAACTAGAGCCTAGGGAGTGCTAGCTCCTTCCCTTTGACTTCCACGATGTGACCTCTGACTATGATCCTTGGCCCAAATTCCAAGCCCTTTGCAAATTCATGTTTCAGGACTTATATTTTTGCGAAGTTGGAGGACTAATCACCTCTCTTCTTCTGATTGTGAATCTCCCAAAATTCACCCACTTCATATGCAATGACTGTTATCAATTTCACGAATTGAGACTTCGCGAGTTTTCAAAACTCTTACATCGAGATTTTTTGATTTTTGAATCAACGAAGTGTTGATCCAACGCTGCATCCAACGGTCCATATCTCTCCCGCAACCAACGATCGAGATCCACTTCGCGACTTCATGCTTCGCGAAGTTGAGATTGCTCTCCCGAAATCCTTTCGATGTCTGAATCTTCAAATTCCTGGATCTACTGCCAACTGTCAACACTAACAGTGGATGGTTCCGATGACTTTGGAACTTTAGGGCTTCGCAAGTCCATTCTCCTATGCACTTTTGAAGGGCTTAGCCCTCATTCACTTTCCTTGGGATCCAACGGTTTTTGGTCCTCGCTCTCAGATCTAATGGTTGTAACACATTATCCTTTTCTACGCGCTCCTCATCCTTTCCAAGCTTGATTAATGGTTCATATATTTTCATAGGGCCGATCTTACGACTGTTGAGCTTGCCTTTTGCTGTATCTGCAAAGACTTTATTCTTAAGAAGGAATTTCGTGAATCTTCCACAAATTCTTTAAAAAGGCTCATAGAACTTTAATTTGTGCCCTTTGATTCTCCTTCAGTAGGTCTGCCTCCACGTACTGTGATGTTTCCAATAATCTTTTGATCAGACTGATGTCTCATTGCTCCTTTAGTGGACTGCAAACTACTCTCCAAGATTATTTAAACATTGCATCCTTCTACAGTTGCTCTACTTCTTCGTGTTTTCTATCTACAATGATATTTTGAGCGAACAAGAGGACTACAGACTTCTCTCCAATATTTTGACAAAATGAGAACAAGAAGATAGAATTGGGGAATAAGAAAAAGAGAAGAGCGCAATAGTATTGAGAATATTTAGAAAAGGACAAAAGGCTGAGCTAAATAGGCTCAAGCAAATCAAGAAACAAGACAAGAAATCATAAATAAATCGTACAGCTGGTCATGACAGCTGGCAGTGTATAATTAGACTATTGAGGTTACATATATATTTAACACTCCCTCTTAAACTCAACAATTACAAACATCTGCACTGATAATGCCTAAGTGTTGTAATTGAAAATAAAAAATGGATTTTCCAAAAAAAATTCAGAAATGATAATGCATGTTGGTCTATGTCTCAGCTGGGATTACAATATGTAACAACCAAACTAGACTCCATCTTTCACTTGAGCTGGATTTCTTCTTTCTCTTGTTCTAAACTCTGTATTGTTCTAATCTGGTCATTTTTTTCATTTTGGCAATCATACTGAAGGCTCTATGCTTTTCCTTTTGTCCTTGTCACTGTAACTTCATTTTCATAATTTGATCAGGCTTCCTAAGCTTATTTCTTTCATCTTCTTCTGCAACAAATTTTTCTTTGAGTGTGGGATATTCCACCACTGCAAACTATCATCAATGCCCTTCATATCTTGGGCTACATAGTCAATAGACTGCATCCACATTAACTCAGAATAAAATTTGATTTCTTCAAAACTCCATTGCATGAAGATGGTTTCAAACTGGTCTTCATTGAGATCGTCATCCATGTCTTCATCTTCCTCTTTTGGATTCTCACTTGTATACTCAAACAACTTGTCAATCTGATATAAAAAGTTATAACATGAACCATATTGGTTCTCTTCTTTCTATTCTTTCTCAAAGAAGTTACCATCATCATCATCATAGATTGACGGTTCAATCCATTTCAAATATGCATCAACATTATCTTCTTCTTCAGCTTCTTGATTGGCATTCATAAATGTACTAGTTTGAATGCTTGTTTTATCAAACCTTCTTTCAAGAACTTATTTTGCAGTCACAAAATCATCCACTTGGTTCTGAATTCCAGGTAGGCTTTCTCCTCCAAACATCAATTCATCATTTTTTTTCTTCTCTTCTATTATTGGAAGGTACTCATCATAAGACAGATTATCATCATCAAATTCAATTTCAATATTTCTTAACTATGTTTCAAAGAGGCCAATTTATGCACAATGTTCATCAATCATCATTGTTGTTGATCCTTTGTTTTCATCAATTACTCAAATCATTTCATCGATGCAGGTTGTTGTATTGATAGCTTCACCATCAATTTCTGCAATTTTCTCATGCTTTTCTTCACACATAGATGCACGTTCTATCTCTTTCTCTGGTAGCTCTGCTTCACACATAGATTCTCCTTCATTTTTTTCCTCTGGTAGATCTGCTTCAGACACAGATGCTTCTTCTAGAGGGGCAACATTCAACAAATTGTTGCTCCCTCTTTCATTGTACTCTGTTTCTAGAATACTCCAAACTTCTTTCAATGATGTTGCTGCTGCAACCTTGTGCAACATATTATCATCCAAGGATTTTTGGATGATCTGCAATGCTAATGCATCACTTTCCTAATCACGCATATTATGATAACAATCTACAAGACACAAATATGTACTCATTCTAACAGACCAAAATTCAAAATTCTTACCATTATACTATGGCGGTAATGGTAGGTTCATGCTCATGTTGATCCAAATGTCATCAATGTTCCTATGATTTGCTTCTTGTGTGAGCTCCTAAGGTACAAATGGAACCTATTCATTTCTCTTTATGAAATATTCTACCATTTATTTGTTGTTCTCTTTCCATATTTGTCTGAGATCTCTTCTCGACTTCTTGAGTCGTCTTTGTTGACCCATGACAATGTTTCTTGGTTGTTCATTCAACAATTTGATCACACTTGTGGATCGACTATTATATCTCATCACAGTGATATTGATTTCTTGTTTCCTAGTATGGATCTTGTTGGATTTGATGATTCGAGCATAATATATTGTGAGATATTTTCATGCGTTACCTATATCCTGCGTGTAAAACTAGGTCTGTGAAATCCTCTGTTGTGACTTTGGGTCAAAAATCATGGGTTTGACTAATTATTTGGCTTGGATATGGTTGGATTTGACTATCCAAGCACAATATCAATGGATTTAGATTTCTCAGCCCTGTTCTTTAGCAACTGTATCCACTAATGCAGTGCCCCTACCTCGGCAGGGTCTGTTGTGTTGGATTACTAAGAGGGGGGGTGAATCAATAATAGCGTAATTATAATCCTTTTTCTTCAAATGTTATATCAATGTAGAATTAATATCCAATAATGAGCAGTAAGAAATAAACAATCACACATATACATAGTACACTAGTGTTTTACATGGAAACCCAAATCGGGAGAAAACCACAGATTGTTTTTTCTTATATGTCTTGAATAATTACATTCATTGGAAGCACCAACTTCCTTTGTTTTCTAGATGCAACTGGAAGGAGGCCCCAACCCCATAGTTTCTCAAGATACAACCTGAGGTAAGCTCCAACTCCCCAATTCTCTGGCTA